>BQNB010081884.1:0-29491 GCA_026074375.1 Tanacetum coccineum
GTACTTATTTGTTACCTATATTTTCTTATTTATGCTTTATTATGATGTTTAGTGCTTATCTTGCTTAGTTGTTAGTTTAAAAGTGATTTGTGCAATTCTCTTGGTTAGTACTGTTAGTTCATTTGTTAAAACTGTTAGATTGATTCAGCTTATTTAAGTGCTTATTGTTGACTAAAGTCTGCTTATAAATGCCTTATTTTGTTATTTGATAATCTGTTTTTAATAAATTAGGATCAAATCAGCTTAATATAAAAAGAAAAATGATTTTTGAAAACTTTAAGGGATATTTTCAAGCTGGCAGTACTAACCCATAGTTAGTACTGCTAGTTCTTTTTTTTGGAATTTTTCACTAGCAGTACTAACTCAGGCTAGCAGTACTAACTCCAAGTTAGTACCGTTAGTTAAAACTGTTAGTACTGTTAGTTCATTTTAGCTTATCAGCTTATTGTTTCTGCTTATTTAAGATTTCCTTAGCTTTTTAGAGTAGATTAAACCATTTTCCTTTACTGTCTTTAAGAGTAAGCTTATTTAAGCTTATTTTCCTTTTCAAAGTATTTTCAATAGTGTATCAGTTTGTAGCTTTTTAGCTTATTTGCCATTCTAGTTTATTCTAGTTGCTTATTCTTATGCCTGAGTGCTTATTAGGGATAGTTAAATATCTGTTTTAGCTTATTTGCTTATTTCTTGTTTCATTGTGTTTTGTTAAAGCTAGCAGTACTAACTTAAAGCTAGCAGTACTAACTCCAAGTTAGTACTGATAGTTAATACTGTTAGTACTGTTGTTAGTACTGCTGAGTTTCTCCTGATTTGCTTAGCTTAATTGCTTACTGAATTTGATTATTTAGAGATAGTCTAGCTTATTTTGTTTTGTCTTAAGTTTATTTGAGCTTATTTGTGTCTTAGTTTAAAAGTTTTAAGTGTTTGTACTATTTCTAGCTTTTATGCTTGTTCTAGCTTATTTTCCTTGCTTATCTTTGAGTGCATTTGCCTATTAGGTTTAGTGCCCAATCATATCCAAATCCTTGTCATATTCAAACATCAATTATCAACTCGTCATTCGATTTTCCATTCAAGCCTCGTTGGGACATAACGACCCGGAGACACCCTATATTGCTTCCGGTTTCATTGGTCTCGCAGATTCTGATCCTTGTTGTGTATTTATATTTGTTTGTATTTATTGGTATATAAAAATGGGTGAGAAGAAGCGAGTCATTGATGATTTACATAGTGAAGGTTTCCATTACACATGGACCTAAAACTTGAAAATCCAAAATGTAAAACTTTGAAAAAATTGGATAGGGTGATGGTGAATGAGGCTTTTATGGATAAATTTCAACGAGCTCATGGGGTGTTTCTTCCATATATGATCTCTTACCATTCTCCTATTATAATGAGGATCCCTAATGGTGTCCAAAAAAAGAAAGGGTTCATTCAGATTCTCAAATTTTACTACTGATAAAGAGGATTTTTTACCAACTATAAGGAGTGTTTGGAACAAGAGATTTGAGGGACATACTATGTATAAAGTTGTTCATGAAATGAAAGCCCTTAAGAGAAAGCTTAAACAACTCAGTTGGAAGAATGGAAATGTATTTGAAAGGGCTGGGGAGCTAAGGAAAAAAGTGAAAGAAAGTCAAAAAGATGTTGATATGTTTCCTCATGATGAAAGAATCAAAGAAAAGAGCTGTTTGATTTTAAAAGACTATCATGAAGCTATTCAAGTTGAAAATAGCCTATTATGCCAAAAAGCTAAAGTTGAATTGCTTAAAGAGTGTGATAGGAATACTGCATATTTTCACAAAACCACTAAGGAAAGGGTACATAGAGGAAGGATAATGACTATAACGAATGAAGATGGGGTAAGATTTAAGAATGATGATGTTTCAGTGTAAATTGTGAAACACTTTGAAGAGTTTCTAGGAAAAAGCAGTCAAGTGCAAAAGTTGTCATGCAAAAATGAAATTTTTCTAACTAAGCTAACTTGTGAAGAGGCTTTAAAGATGGTGATGGCAATAAGTGATTCTGAAATAAAAAAATACAATGTTTGAAATTGAGGATTCAATGGCACCAGGTCCGGATGGTTACACTTCAAGGTTTTACAAATAAGCTTAGAGCATAATTGAGAAAGAAGTGTGTCAAGTTGTGAGAGAATTCTTCTTAACAGGGAAATATTAGGTAAAGTGAATGTTACTCTCATTTCACTTGTTCCTAACATCCTTACCCTTGACAAAGTGTTTGATTTTAGACCTATTGCATGTTGCAATGTACTTTATAAGTGTATTAGAAAAATTATGACTAACAGACTTAAGGGGGTGTGATTGAGCAGTTTACATACACGTAAAATATAATATAAAATAATATAATCCCGAGAGTAATTAAGAAAGCATTATATTATCACAAGAGCTTTTTAGAGGCTATAATAGAAAACAAAATGTTAAAAAAAAGTGTCATTCAAAATTGATCTTCAAAAAGCTTATGATACTATTAGTTGGGAATTCTATAAGGATGCATTGGTGATATTTGGATTTCATGAGAAAATGGTTAGCTAGATAATGACATGTATGACTTCAACCAAATTCTCAATAAGTATAAATGGTGAAAGAGTTGGTTACTTCAAAAGGAGTAGAGGTCTTAGACAAGGGGACCCTATCTGCCCATACTTGTTTACTCTAGTGATGAAGGTACTCAATTTGCTAATAAGGAAAAACATTGAGGAACGTGTGGCTTTTAAATATCATCATGGCTGCAAGAAAATAAAGATTACATACTTGTGTATTGCTGATGACGTACTAGTCTTTTGTCATGAGGATTGTGAGTCAGTGAAGATTATTAAAAAATCTTTGGATGAATCTAGTGGATACTCTGGACTACTACCAAACATGCAGAAGAGTATTGTATTCTTTGGGGGGGGGGTATCAAATGATGACACATAAATATACAAATATCATTCCTTTTACTGTTGGGAAGCTTCATGTAAGGTATTTGGGAGTGCCTCTTATAACTAAGTAGATAAGCATTAATGATTGCAAACCCCTAGTGAACAAAGTTAAAGCTAAGGTAAATGATTGGAAGAATAAATCTCTATCATATGCAGGGAGGGTGCAACTTATTGCATCTGTTCTGAGCTCTATGCAAAAGTACTAGGCCTCAATATTCCTTCTTTCTAAGCAGGTCATTTATGAGATAAATAAATTGTTAAAAGGTTTCCTATGGTGCCAAGGTGAACTCACTAAAGGTAAAGCTAAGGTAGCATAGGAAATAGTCTGCAAGCCTAAAGATCAAGGGGGCTTGGTCTAAAGAATTTAGGTGTTTGGAATGAGGTTTTAATGCTCAAACATCTATGGAATGTAGATGCAAAAAAGAATACACTATGGGTTAAGTAGATTTCTATGGAAAAGCTAAAGGGAAGAAGTATATGGGAAGTAGGGGTGAGCAAAAATAACCGCAAAAACCGAAACCGAACCGAAAACCAAAAAAACCAAACCAAAAAAACCAAACCGAACTAGAAACCGACGGTTTGGTTTTTCTTTTTTTAAATAACCGAACTTTCGGTTCGGTTTCGGTTTTGACATAAAAACCGAACCGAACCGAACCAATTTCATTATACATAATATTGGGCTGCTAATGGTCTTGATGGGTTGCTTTATATGATCATTGGGCCTTGATTAATGGATATGTTAGGATTATTGTTTCTTAACTTAGTAACACCTCCAAGACAGTACAATAGGTAAGTACTGTCAGTATATACTTAGTACCAACGACAGTCACAAATATTAAGTACTGTTAGTTAGTAAAATACCGTATATAGAAAGTTATTAGTAACGTTGAGAAGATATTTAATTAAAAGATATTTATGAGATATAATATAAAAAGATAAGTAAAACCTTTTAGGGTAATCCATGAAATTTAAAAGGAACCCTAGCATAGTTAGACATACAGGACTAAACAATATCATAGAAACTATACAATATCATAAGTTAGCAACTGTAATATAAAAGAACACTTTAACAAAGTTGTTATTCAGTTGATTCATTGTTCTTCTTAGTACTTGTGATAAGATTCCGCATTAACACAAAGTATTCATAATCATTGTTTCTACATAGTCATTTGTATTTATACATCCTGACTATCATCCTTTATAGGCTGAACAAAGATCCATTCAGTTTTAATCCTGGACCTTCAATTGTATCAGAGATTCGAGAAACACTGAACAAGAAAGAAATAAAAACCAGTATATTCATCTTCCTACCAACATAAAACTAAACATGTCTGGAACTCAAGATGAAAATCCACCACCACCACCTCCACAAGAGACACAACAAACACCAACACAACAAACTCCTCATACAGTCTCAACCATCAAGCTGCCTATTCTCAAAAAGGAAGAATATTGATATAGGGGCTATGAAGATAGAACACAATTTGTGCTCATACAGACTATCCAATTTGGGAGTTAACCAAAATGGTAAAGTCCTGTGTCAGACACAACTAATAAAACAGGACAAAAATAAAATTTTGCCTCCAAAAACAGCAGAAGAAGTAGTGGTCCAGAAGAAAGAGAAAGAAAACTATGACCACCATTGCTAATTAGCACATACCAGAAGACATCTAGCTAAATTCATAAGAATGAACTGATGCAAAAGAAATGTGGAATGCCATTAATCCAGATTTGTTGGAAATGAATGAATCCACAACATATGCAGAAGTACATCTTGAAGCAACAGTTTGAAGGATTCATTGTATCCAACACATATGGAATTCACAAAGGCTATGAGAGATTCCAAAGTCTTCTCAGTCAGTTAGAGATCCATGGAGCAGGTGTATCTACTGAAGATGCAAATCAGAAATTTCTAAGATCTCTACCTTCTGCTTGGTTATAAGTTTCCTTAATTATGAGTAACAACCCGGAATGGAGACAGTCCCTCAGTTTTTGATGACTTTGTACAACAATCAAAGAGTCTATGAAAATGAAGTAAATGCTTTTAATGCATCATCTCCAACTTGTAAAAATGTAGCATTTGTTTCTAAAAATACAGCAGTACTAATGATGTTAGAACCGCTATTGTGGTTTTGCAATACATTTCTTTGATCATAATTCAAACATGAGCAAAACATCATCATAATTTCCTTGCTTGCAAGTCAATCAAGTTGTCCTCAACTGGATCATGAGGACTTAGACCAGGTTGATGAATATGACCTTGAAGAAATAGACTTAAAATGGCAAGTGGCAATGATCTCCATGAGAATAAAGAAGTTCTACAAGAAGACTGGTAGAAAGCTACAGTTTGATGCAAAAGAACCTGTTGGTTTTGATAAAACCAAAGTAGAATGCTACAACTACACAAAACAGGCATTTTGCAAAGAGTGTAGAACAAAGGAAGATAACAGAGAAGAGATGGATTGGAATCCTGAAATAAAATGGAAGCAGAACAGGAAAGAAAGAAGATTCTAAAGCAATGGAGACAAAGTTGATGAGAAAGTGTGATTGGACAACCAATTCAGAAGATAATGAAAATTAATGCTTTCATGTCCAGCAATAGCTCAGGAACAACACACAGTAACTTCCTTTAATAGTGTAAGTCATATGCAAACCTTAACAGACTAAATTATGCTTCAGTATAAGGACTAGTGATGCTAGCGTAGAAATAAAAGCCTATACTCAAGGTCTTAAGAAAGTTGAAGCTAAGTTAGTTGCCCATCAACAAGGTCAACTTTGGTATGAACAAAAAATCAAATTTATGAAAATAGATTTAGATGATAAAACAGATGTTTTAACATACCATAAGAAATTGTTGGCTAAAGCTCAAAAAGAAAAAGAATTGATTTATGAAGTATAGTAGACAAAAGGAATCATTCCTCAGAAGAATCTTGTCAAATAGTACATTCTCATATTAGTGCCAGGAAAAATTTATGGAGCCTTGGGTAGGTGATTACAATACAAGTGGGATTTAGTTTATGAAAAGCTGAAGTCTTGTTTGCAAAGTGTCTTTAAAGGTCAATGAAATAGATTTTGAAAAATCTAACCTTTGCATAAAAGGCATGTAAAACATGTGAAATGCAGCATAAACCCCCACCCATGACGGAATTATTCTGCACCTCTTGGACCTGATATTGAAATAGATGACTCACTAATATTCAAATGGTCTAGAAAAAACACAACCAAGTGAATCTGAATCCAAACAACTGAACTTAGAAACCTGAGGAATCTAACATTATCAGAACCTTCTGAATTAGTGACGAATCAGTTGTCAATGAATCAAATATAATAAGTTCACACCTAAGTTTTGGTCTGAATTGCAAATCATTGAGGAGTATGAATCAGATAGTGATGATGAGTATGTGACTGTGCAAACTAAAGGACTTGATACACCTAGGTAAAATGTTAAGAATAAGTCTACACATAGTCAAAAACCTAAAGTTAACAACAAAGAGTTGGGGAATGGGTTTACTGAAAGAGCATGTTTTGTTTGTGGAAGTTTTAGTCATTTAATAAGAGATTGTGATTAAACATTAAAATTGGCTAAACAAGTTGAACTAACAAACAAATATTCTAAGGGTAAATGGTACAAGGGAGAAGGAAACAAACATGGAACAATGTCAAAGGTAAATAAACAGAATCAATTGTACCTTAGCAGTACAAACAAGACCTGAAACATTTCAGTTAATACTGCTAGCGAGCAGTAACTAAAAACTTAGTACTGCGAGACAAAAGTTAACAGACACGACAGTACTAACACACTGCTCTGAAAGTTGATACTAAAACAGAAAAGCCTTTTGTGAATGTATAAAACCAGCAATGTTTTTCATAAAACTCATTCAAACCATCAATCATTGCCTTGTCAAAAGAAACAACATACTAAGAAATAAATTTTCAAAAGCCAAAAGGTTTTATACTGCTAATGTAAAAGAAGTTAGTACTGATGGGAAAAAATGGTCACGCTGTTAATTCCTCGCAGGTTTTGTAATGGAGAACACCAGGTGACAACAATAATAATTCTCAACCAAAATACAATGGTGGGATCTACCTTAGAAATTATATCAACTATCAAAGAACCACTAGGCAGACTCAAGCCCAAACACTTGGTCCCCAAAGAAGTCTACTCTCTTTCTTTTTACTGTGGCAGGATAATCCACATGAATCTCTGAAGAAAAAAGGAATTATTGATAGTGGATGTTCCAACCAAGGCACATGCCAGGACAATGCTTACCTTGCTGACTTCAAGACTTATAATAATAGTGGGCCTGTTCCTTTTGGAGGTGAGTAAAGGGTAGAATTATTTTAATGGAAAATAAAAACTGGTAAGTTAGATTTGAGGATGTAGCTTGTGAAAGAACTCACAAGCTTTCAAGCTCTTTTTTGTGTCACAAATATGTGACAAAAAAGAACAAGGTTCTGTTTACTGACTCTGAATAGTTCTTGTTTGTCTCCTGATTTTAATTACCTGATGAAAACAAATATTACGATAAAGTCCCCCGAACGACAACAATATGTACAGTTACACTAGTCGGCGGAGGAGCATTTATATGCCAGGGTTAGAGGGAAGTTTTTGGCTAGGGTTATAGTGCTACGAAATGCAAAGCTACAATTTAACTTGCTCTTGCGTTGGATAGGTGCTAACTATTGGCTAGTTGCGCTCTGAGAGTGCTGGGGACTCAATGCATACAATCTGTTATAAGTACAGTCGGTGTTCACGGACCAGACACGTCTTGGAGGAAGGGTCAACAACGCTTGCGAAATAGGTACACACACCTGACCACAGCAGTCTCTTTACAGACACATATTGAGGAGACATCATTCGGAGTGGTGACGCCGAGGGGACATAAACTCTGGATTATTATAAGTGGGGGTTGTGGGGGTGGGGGGGTGTGGGGGGGGGGGGGGGGGGGGAGGGGGGGGGGGGGGGGGGGGGGGGGGTGTGTGGGTGGACAGGGGGGGGGGGGGGGAGGGAAAGCAACACAAAGCGAGTCTGTAAGGCCAAGTAGCTAGCTCTATTAGGTCCACCCCTACAACTTCTCAATGGACTTGTTTGGACCTACATCTGTCAGAAAGTATAACCATAAACCTATTGTTTAGATTTATCACTGTAGATTTTAGCAGATTTAGTTGACATTTTCTTAAGACCTAAGGATGAAACAAGTGCAATCCTTAAGGTACTTTATAAGACAAATAGAGAACCAAATTGAATTCAAAAGGTTAAAACTATTAATGTGATAAGGGAATAGACTTTAAAAACAGAGATGTTATATGAATTCTTGGTTAAAAGGGAACAAGAGAAATACACAATGCCAGAACTCCACAACAAAAATAGAGTTGCTGAGGGAAAGAACAGAACCCTTATAGCGCCAGCAAGGACCATGCTTGCAGATTCATTTTTACCTAACACTTTTTGGGCTGAAGCAGTTAGTACTGCTTCTATGTTCTAAACAGGGTATTAGTGACCAAACCTCATAATAAGACACCTTATGAACTTTTAACTAGCAAGACACCAATTATAAGTTATATAAGACCTTTTGGGTGCCATGTGACCATCTTGAACACCATAGACCACTTAGGCAAGTTTGCTAGAAAATCTGATTTAGGATTTTTAGTTGGGTATTCTCTACAAAGCAAGGCTTTAGATATACAACTTTAGAAACCAAAAGATTGAAGAAAACCTGCACATAAACTTCTAGAGAATAAAACCCAATGTTGCAGGGAAAGGACCAAATTGGCTTTTTGACCTTGATTATTTGACTGATTCTATGAACTATCATTCTGTTAGATCAGAGAATCAAGCTAACCTTCATGCAGGTCAACAAGAATCTAACCAAAATACAGGCACAAAAGACAAAATTATTGATAGGAATTACAGAAAAAGGAAGAAAACTGATCAAGACTGCTTGAAACTGCCAATATGGGAATTCCTAATCTTCCACAAACTCATCTGCTTCACAGTCAGATCATAAGAAGGACGTCCCAAGAGAGAAAACAAGTCATTCTAGAAGATCTTGCAAGACTCAAAGGCAAAAAGGAAGCTAATAAGGAAGCTGAAGCTCTCAGGAAGAATCTTGAACAAGAAACTGAGAACTTGGTTACTCAGGCAGGAGCTGCTAAGTCTAGCAGTACTAACATTTTTAGTATTGTACACACAGCTTAAAGCTAGCGTACTACCTTGTAATACACGTACTAACCCAGTTAGTATTAGCAGTCCAAAAAGAGGGACTATCTCTTTCTAACATAACCAATTCCCAAGAAGATACTCTGAAATACCCTCCACATGAGGAAATTACATGAAGGATACTACTGATGTTAATCTTACACATTCATCTTATGCTGAAGAGGTGCAGAGCTACTTCATAAATTTGGAAACCTTTGTAAATGTAGTCCTATTCCCAAATCAAGAATATACCCTCTCATCCTTCAGCACTTTAATCTAGGAGATCCAAATCAGCAGTACAAACAAGAAGCAAAGTAAAATAAAATTCTGAAGCTCATTGCTTTTTTGTCGTTATGTTCAAAAAGCATAGGAGAAACAATCAGAAGGACTTTCTTCCTTGGTTTACTGCTTGTTTTCTATCTCAACATGAAACTCCAGAAGATTTCAGAAGCTCTTAGAAGATGAAAGCTGGTTGATGCTATGCAAGAGAATAGTTGCAGTTTGAGATTCAAAAGGATTTGGATCCTATAAATTTTGCCTTATGGGAAAAAGGCTATCGGTACAAAGTGGGTGTACCGAAATAAGAAGGATGAAAGAGGAGTGGTTGTCAGGAACAAAGCTAGATTAGTTGCTCAAGGACACATGCAAGAGGAAGGAATAGACTATGATGAAGTTTTTGCTCCTGTGGCTAGGCTTGAACCATAAAATTTTTTTTTAGCATTTGCCACAAATATGGCTTAATATCTATCAAATGGATGTGAAAACAGTGCTTTCCTCTATGGCAAGATGATGAAGAGGATATGGGGTCTCAACCACCAGTTCCTAGATCCTAAGTATCCTAGAAAGTCACAAAGTGTTTAAAGCTCTTATGGGTTACATCATGCTCCCCGAGCATGGAATGCTACTTTATCCACATTCTTTGTTGATGAATGGATACAGAATGAGGGACAATTGACAAAACTCTCTTCCTAAAAAGAACAAGACATGATATCATTGGATTTCTCAAGCTATTTGGATGATATCATCTTTGGGACCCAACTAAGAAGTCCTTTTGTGTGATGATTTGAGGCAATTGATGAGAGTAATTTCAGATGATTCAAGTGAGAGCTCACGTTCTTTCATGGCCAACAGGTCAAACAGCAAACAGATGGTAAATTTATAAGCAGGTATTATGTGCTGAAATCCAAAAAAAGGAAAAGATTGACTTTGCAAGTGTTAAGACTGCCAGTACACCAATTGAGACTCAGAAGCCTTTAGTCCAAGATGATAAGCCAGTGATGTTGATGACCATCTCTATAGTCAAGATTGGCACACTTACTGTATGTGACTGCTTCTAGGCCTTATTATGTTTGAGCAGTCTGTGCATGTTCTAGGTTTCAAGTCCTCTAGAAGACCTCTCATTTAAGTGTTGTCAAAAGAATTTTTTAGGTACCTAAAGGGAAACCCAAACAGGGCCTTTGGTATCACTAGAAGTCTTCATTTGACTTGGAATCCCTAACTCAGATAGTGAAAAACTGGTGCAAATCTTAACAGGAATCCACAACATTAGGTTGTCAATTTCTGGCAGGAGACTCATTACTTGGGCAATGCAAAAAGCAAAGCCATTTTGGCCACTTCTACAACAGAACCGAATATGTTTTGCTGCAGCAAACTTGCTGTGGGCAAGAATATATGTATTCCAAATCAAATGTTAACTATGGTATCAATTTCACGAACACAAAGATCTACATAGAAGAATGAAAGCACCATTTGCATTGAAAATAATCTAGTATATCCTTCAAAGACAAAGCATATGCTATAAGGCACCACATCAATCGAGAATGCTTATGAAAGAAACTCATACAGTGCTACAATCACACTAAAGAAAATTACTGATCTCTAACCAAGCATTTGATGTTAGCCGATTTCAGTTCTTGGTTGTTTCAATTGGGATGATAAATCCATAAGCAATATGAATGGGTCATCTGTGGATGAAAGAGGTAAAACACACCATGGCAATTCAAACTTGTTCCAAGAAACCCCAAAACACACACACATAACTAGTTATGAGCACTACTCAACGTGAACTAAGTTCAAGAGTAAGAAGATTGCTCAAGTTGTTTCGTGGCAAGGATTCAGGGTAAGAATTCTCTTGTAAATCATTTTGAAGACATGAGATTATGTAGACCATCCCGCAGAGAATTTTGCAGGTGTGGTTCAACCCACCAAGAGACGGGTCTATGTCATATTTGACAACAAATAGGATGCGTACCATTGGACCGGTGTGTGCCAGGTAAAAATGGTTAGTATGTGTTGATAGTGAGGCGAGGTTGGTTCAGCCACCTGAATAGTGAGTCATGGTTAGATGGGTCAGGTGGTGGAGTCTGCACATTTTTTTTTAATGTTGTATGGATACATGTTATCTAAAAGTAATGCTTGTCAACGATTAAAAGATTTAAGAGAGAGTCACGAAGAAATTACTAATGGTGCTGAAGCATTCCTGATACTTACATGTCATTTCTTTGTTTGGACAAAGTTAGTACCGACCATGCAAAGTTAGTACCGCTGGGCAAAGTTTGTACCGCTAAAGAGACATTGGAGAAAAATACCGCCAAGGGTACAAAGTGTAAATTGGAACGTTTTCTTTAAAATTAGGTCTCCAAAACCTATAAGAATCCATCTCAATCGCACACTTCTCAAGCAATTTTTCTCTAAACTAACATTCTACATTACAAGCCCTCAAATCTCTCTTAACCGACATCTCTCTCTTCGAAGCAACAATGGCTGCTCTTGAGTCTTGTCCTAAGCACAACATGATTGCATACTTGGAAAAGACTGAAGGGAATGTTGAGTTTCATGAAGTCATTGATTTTCTTCGAAGAAGTTATATTTATCATGCGCTCACTGTAAGTCCTGTTGTTTCGACCACATTCGTTGAACAGTTTTGGACGTCTGCTAAGTCCAAAACAATCAACAATGTTAGGCACATAACTGCCAAAGTAGCTGGCAAAGTTGTGTCTATCTCTGAGGCATCAATCCGAACTGATCTTACTTTTGATGATGCTGATGGGATAGACACATTACCAAATCAAGCTATCTTTAATGCTATTCAGCTTATGGGATATGAAGGGGATTTAAGTGTGTTAACATTTAATAAAGCATTGTTTTCACCCCAATGGAGGTTTTTATTTCACACAATTAATCATTGTTTAAGTTCCAAAAGTACCTCTTGGGATCAAATTCCTACAAATATTGCCACTGCTGTAATTTGTTTAACAACTAATCAAAAGTATAATTTTTCCAAATTAATTTTTGATGGTATGCTTAGACATCTAGAGGCAAAGAAGAAGTTTGTAATGTATCCTCGTTTTATTTCTATATTTTTAGGTAGACAATTAGCTAATATATCTGTACTTAGATCACTTACCTTAAATAGTTTTAACTAGTAAGTTTGTTCTTTTATGATAAGAAGGGAAACATTTCTCAGGCAAAAAATAAAAGTTACACCATTGTTTGATACTATGTGGTCCAACCAACTCAGATGAGAGTGCTTCCCAAAAAGTCTATCTGTTGAACAAACATCACCTCACCTGCTCCCTACTGGTGAAACCCAAATGAGTCCACTGCCTGACTCATCATCTGCACAAACCAAGTAGTAACCTTTTGAGCAACCAACCTGCCCCTTCCCCAAGTCCTTCCCCCAGACCTTCACCAACACCTTCACCCACTCAATTGTTCCTGATTCAAATCCGAAACCTACTGGTGAGAATCTTAGAGATCATTCATCAATGATGCATCCCTTTCATGGGGAATGAGAATGAACACGACTCTCCAAAAAGTCTATGATCTTGTATCTCTTTATGTCAACAGGTTTCCGATCAAGCCAGGAAATTAAACTCTTGAAGACTAAGAATCAACAAAGCTCAAGAAGCAAGCTAAACCTGTACATCAAACATCAAAAAGAAAATCTGAAGATTATCTCATTCACAATGATTCCTCACACCCAAGAGAAGCTTCTCCAAGAAACAAAGGTGCACACAAATCTGTATCCAAACAAGGGAGGTAAGAAACAAAGGAAATCAGAGTTCAAAGAATCCGTTGTTTTGAAGTATTGCCTAAAGATAAAATGATTCAACATGAAACAAAAAATGCTCAAACTGACAGGGAGGAACAAGTGAAATGGTGGAAGAAGAGAAGGAGTTTGATGAAGATAGACTTTCGTTACGTGAAGTGAAGTTAGTACTGTTAAGGAAGGAGTTAGTACCGACTTGAAAAGTTAGTACTACATCCGCAAAAGTAGTACTGACGAAATCCAAAGTTATACTGATGACCAAGTGAAGGTACTGAAGAACCAATGAGAGTACTGAAGAGATCTTTGAAAGTACTGAAGAGCCAAGAGAAGGTACTGAAGACAAAGTTAGTACTTGATAACACATGGAAGGGAACTGGAAGTAATCAACTAGGAAGAAATTTGCTTTTCTAAAGCCTCTCAAACATACCACTCAAACACCCACTTCTATGACATTTGGTGATGATAAACAATTGATACACCTCCTCAACAAGAGTAAAGCCCAAAGCTGCTTCCTAAAGAAAAAAGAAAGGTTTAATTAAGGGATGGAGATGAGAGGGAAATAGATAGAACCCAGCCTACTTCTACAAGATCACATCTCACATTGAAGCCTCTCCAAAAATTGATCCTAAAGACAAAGGGCAGAAGAAATATAGAAGATGTAAGAAGAAATCGAAAGTGAAGATTATGCTATTCCTCAAGCTGATGAAGAAAATCAAACACTTGAGATATGAAGAATTGCTAGGAAATTCAAGAAGACAGGAGCAAAGAAGAAAAAACAAAAGTTGCTGAAGAACAAGCAACAAAATGAAGCTCTATTAAAAACTTTGATGATATTAAAGCAAGAAAGTTGAGGCAGACAGAATTCTATTGCTGAGAAGCTCACGAGCAAGAAAGAGACATTCACAATAGAAGAAAGAGCAAAGTCCTCCTGAAATACAATAGCTGCTCAGAGAAATTTCTTCTAAACAAAGATCAGAGGCATTAAAGAAACAGACGCTCCAACCCAATAATCAATTAAGAAAATCAGATGATGACCTACTTAAAGCATGTGGGGAACTTTCCAAACATTCTAGTTTGAAAAGTAAGAAGTTTGAAGACCTTTCAGCAATGTATGAAAAGAATAAAGTCAGATGAAGATTTCATAGATATTTGTGTCTTTTGAAGATGAAGACATCAAAAAGTGAATGAATCAAAAAGAAAGAATAAGAAAGAATCCTCCAAATTCAAGGAGAGAAAAGGAGAAGAGGCTACAAGAAAGAGAAAGTACGTACAAGGAAAAAGATGAAGCAAGAAAAAGAGATTCAAACCCAAGATACTTTCTCAAGATGACCCATCTGACATTGAAAAAGAGAATGATGAGAGCCTGATATTGTGCTTGACAATAGCTCCAGATGAGACAATGAAGTAGACTAAGAATTCTTGACAATAAGTAACCAATCATGCCTGGAACCTTGTAATCATGCTTCTAAACCACAGATTTGAAGAAACTAAAAAGATCAGAAGAGAATATGAATGTGGTAACAGAAGTAATGTCAAAAGAAAAGATCCATCAAAGCACATTGATAAAGTCTTTCAGATTTGACCAGAGAGACTTAGATGCTTATAATAAACTTGTGAAGGACATATATCAAATAAGATTCCTGAAGGTTTTGCTTAAAGTTCTTTGGGGAGATTTGATTGTATGTCAATCCAGATGAACAAAAATGAGTTTTGGAACTCACACATAAATGGAAAGTAATCAAATTTTGAAGCTGCATAGTTCCTCAGGGGTACACACTTTGATGACTGATGAAGCTTAGTCATTCCACATGCTAATAGAGAAAGAATTATCCTTGAAAAAGGAAATATAGTGCAATAGCTAAAGCTAAAATTAGAGCTGAAGAAGAAAGTACTATGGCATTGGAATTGATACGATTTATCAGAAGTACTTGCTGATTTAGAATCAAAAGAGTAAGACTGATGAAACTGAGAAGGGATTGAGTGTTGGCTAACCACCACACAACAAATGGTTATCCATTCACATGCTAACAGGCATAAGAATGGCTATTCCATAAGCAAACGGCTTGAGTTCGCTTGAGGTAAAGACTTCACTAATCCGTTTATGGTTTACATTACCAAAAATTGTAGGTTCTCAACTGCACTTGCTTCTTGTGAAGAGTTGGCTAGTCCAAGATCAAACAGTTCTTGGTAAAGACTAATCAAATCTGTTGATAGCTGGTAGTTTGCTAAAAACTATATGGTTTATCAATGCACCATGTTATGACAATGAAGCATTGGCTAGTCCAAACACAAACGGTATTTGGTAAAGACAACAAACCCTGAAGGTTGAACATTTAACCAAAAACTGTATGGTAATTAACTCACCATATCTTAGATAAAGAGTTATCTTCCCATAGCAAACGGCTACTAGTAAAGGAACACAAATCCGTTAAAGGGTAGTTTGCCAAAAACTATAAAGCCAACTTAGTTGGTTTGCAGGATAAGGATGTTGCTTTGTAGCTGAAAAGATGTTGCGGTCATAGCTAAAAAGACAAGGTTGATGTTAAAGAGGGATAGAGAGTACAAGGTTAAGAAATCATGAAGAATGTTTGGATACATCCTCTGTGAAGCTTAAAGAATTGAAGAAACTTGAAGTTAAAATAATAGTTTAAACATTCATGTTTAAGGAGGATTGTTAGGATTAATGTCGTTCTTTAACTTAGTTCACCTGAAAGTACAATGTTTGTACTGTCAGTTATACTTTGTACCGACAGTACCTAAGTATTAAGGTACTGTTAGTTAGTAAGTACCGGTAGTAGAATGTAGTTAGTACGTGAGAAGATATTTAAAAGATATTTATGAGATATTATATAAAAAGATATGTAAGCCTTTTAGGGTTATCCTTGATATATAAAAGGAACCCTAGGCATAGTTAGACATACAGGACTACACAATATCATAGAAACTATACAATATCTTAGTTAGCAATCTGTAATCTAAAAGAACACTTTAACAAAGTTGTTATTCAGTTGATTCATTGTTCTTCTTAGTACCTGTGATAAGATTCCGCATTAACACAAAGTATTCATAATCATTGTTTCTACATAGTCATTTGTATTTATACATCCTGACTATCATCCTTTATAGGCTGACAAAGATCCATTCAGTTTATCCTGGACCTTCAGGATATATAACCAATTATACTATTAGAAGATTTGAAGAAACAAAATGTTCGGTTTGATTATTAGGCCTTGATATTTTTTTCTTTATAAAATCAATATTTTTAAGTAAAAATAAAAAAAATACAAATGGTTTGAAGAAACCGAAAAACCAAGAAACCGAACCTAAAAACCGAATGAAACTGAGAAACCGAACCGAGAAAAACCGAACGGTTTCGGTTACGGTTATGCGAAAAACCAAACATTCGGTTTCGGTTTCTGTTTTGGCCAAAAACCGAGCCGTACACAATTGCAATGGCAATGTGGGATGGAAAAACATATTAAGCTTAAGAGATAAAGCTAGGAGACATATTTGGTAGAGAATATGTAATGGAAAATCAATGAATGTATGGCATGATAGATGGTGTCTTGTTAGCCCTCTAAGTGAGTTCATTGACACAAGAGATATCTATGATGCACGGTTAAATAACAATTGCACGGTTAGGGAAATTATTCATGAAGGGAGATGGATATGGCCAGAAGAGTGGAATAATGAATTTGAAGAATTGAGAAAAATTCAAGTTCCTATTCTAAGTAATGAAAATGAGGATACTGTATTGTGGGTATCAAGAAGTGGTCAAGAGCAGCAGTTTAAATTAAGTAATGTTTGGAAGGACATGAACTGCAATGATACAAAGGTTGATTGGTTCTCTATGGTTTGGTTTGTGCAGTCAATACCAAGACATGCTTTTGTCACCTGGTTATCAATTCAAAAAAGACTAATGACACAGGATAAGTTGCTGATATAGAGACCAAATGAAGATTTAAAGTGTGCATTGTGTAACAAATGCCCTAATTCACATAACCACCTATTTTTTACATGTGAGTTTTCTAATGAAATTTGGAATGAATTACTTAGAATGCTAAATGTGAGATTATCTGGATGTTGGGATCATATCATTAATGAGATTAAAGCCCTACCATCAAACAATAACATATGGAGCATAGTGAGAAGGATTGTATGTGGTGTAGTTGTGTACTATATTTGGCAAGAGAAGAACAACAGACTCTTCAAAAATGAGAAAATGGACAGGAACACTATCTTTAACATAGTAAAGGAAACAGTTGGGATGAAGCTAATAGGAATCAAGGTTAAGGATTCAAGAACTATTAAAGAAGTCGAGAAAAGATGGAATGTCAAGATGCAAAGAGGCTAGATAATGGCAATAGCATTTCTTAGGCATATTGAAGTATAGTTTTTAGAATTCAGTGTTGTATTCTCTGTTTGATTTTAGTTTACAATCAACCGCATGGGGTCTGTCCATGTTGTTTTGAAGTGTAAGATGTAATAGTTGCGAGTATATATAAAATTTCACCTTTTCACAAAAAAACTCTAAATAAGAATATCGAGATTTTATCTTTTTGGAAAAATTAATCCGGTTTAACGTTTGATTCATTTAAGAAATCAACAATAGGTACAACAATTAAATATTACGAAGAAACGGATGATGATGTCACTTTCCTTTTTGCTTTGTCTATGCCTTTTGGTCGAACATCTTCCTACTCTGAGTCAACCGCTTTTATGTTAATAAAACCATCATGTGTGAGTCCCAATGGTTGTGTGAGGTGGTATCCAATGTCTTTGCATGTTGTTTGCAACGCTTAGGTTTTTGTAAAATTTGGCATTTATGTCTTTTGCCAATTTTTATGTTTTCTCAAAAGTATCCACGGCTTAATCATTGTGAGGTTTTTATCATACATCGCACGATATTCAACTACTGCTTGATCGAAAACTTCTTGATCATTTACGCCACTTTTACTCCTCCATTTTACATTATTGTGAACCGCACATTTAGCCTCTTTTCGGAAGGTATTAAACTACCGCGTTGTAGCCTCTTTTCGATTCACCAATTTCCTTCTCAATGTAATCTAGTACAGTCATCCAAAATCCATGACTCTTTTAAGTGTTCTTTTTGACACTATTTTCGGACGTGTTTATCCAAGCTTTACACAACGCTAACTCTTCATTTTTGTGTCCATGGAAGTCTAACGTCTTCTTTTGTAGTTGTCTTGGATTTTTAACATCTTCTAGACACCTTATTTGTGATGATCGCCACCTCCTCGACTGTAGATTCGTCTGGAACAAGTACGACTAGACCACCCGAACCCTGAGCCAGAGAATAATGTTAACTATAAAAAAAGATCCAAATCTTCTACATCGTCAACATTAAAACAGGTAACTAGAGAATAATGTTGAGAACTTTGAGATTGGTACGGTGATGAGGATGATGAATCGTGTAACATTTGTGGACAATACATTTAAGATTGTTGTTGTTGTTGTTGGTACATATTTGGTTGAACGGAGGTTGGAACAGATTATTATAGATTATTTTGTCGTTGTGCCGATCGTGTATGTTTTAGTTGTTATTAGTGATTTTATATGTTGTTGTTTTTGTTGTTTTTGTTGTTGTTGTTGTTGTCGTTGTTTTTGTTGTCGTTGCTGTTGTTGTTGCTATTGTTGTTGATGTTGCTGTTGTTGCTATTGTTGCTGTTGTTGCTGCTGATGTTGTTGTTTTTGTTGCTGATGTTGATGGTGCTGGTGTTGTTGTTGCTGTTATTGTTGTTGCTGCTGTTGTTGTGGCTGTTTTTGTTGTTGTTGTTGTTTTTGTTATTGATGATGATGATGATGATGATGAAAACTTACGGGTGATGAGTAACCCAAATGTTAATTGAAATTTGGTGTTGGAACGTTTTGTTGGTGTTGGGTTTTAGATATTTTGGTTTTAGGAATATTTTGTGACATTGTTCGAGTTGAGAAGATTAGAGTATATAAATAAAGATTGGGTTTGAAAGTGTGTATGAAAAGGAAGGAGTATTGAGGTATTTATAGGGTAAGATTATTTAAAATTTTAAAGAACTTTTTTATTATTAAATGACCAAACGATCAATTTTTTGACAGTTTATGGTAGTTTTTTGTGCCAAACCAACCTAAGGACTCAGTCGATGGCTAGACCGACTCTTGCCTTTTTCCCTTGAGTTCACGTCAGCCGTCGTCACCCTTAGAGGGAGGACGCTGTAACAACTGACAATTTTGGGTTAAAAAATTATTTGAACATTTTACTTTGAACGCGTGAAAACTTGAATTAACGTATAATCGGTTAGGTTATCCCGCGTACTACAAGAAACAACTTTGAACGCACTCCGTCTTTAGACTAAGTTTAGTTTATATCAATGCAAGTACATTATCATTCTCATAAGCATAATTTACAAGTCATTTGCATACGGTTTTGCAACTTTTACGTAAGTCGTTTTTACCAACACTTTTGAACTAACACTTTTAAACACTTATATACTTCTAAAATATTTCCCTCCTCCATTTAACTTAAACAAAATTGGCCCTATAGTGTTTTCACATAAAATAATATCAAGAATTAGTATTCACTTAATCTATGCTAACTATTATGCATTTTTAAAGTTTTTCTTACACAGCCTTACACAACCAACTCAAGACTTTCCCCCCATTGCTTCTTCTACTTTTTACACTGCCTAAGACCGCACACTCCCTTACCCTTTACTAAATATGGTTGGTCCTTTTTGTCCCTAGAGTTATCTAAAACACTTGCAAACTTTCCTATATAGCTAATACACCTATTTTTCTTCTCAATATTCACCCACAACACAAATACATAACTCTCCCATTATTCCTAAGTATTTTTGATAGCTCCAAAACCATAAAAATGATTTTCAGCTTGTTTTAGGTTTCAAGGAATTGGTAAGGGATAACAAAGCTAGGGTTTTTGGAAGCATAAAGACTAGGGTTTGTCATTATTCTTGGGTTAATTTGGGCTCATGTTCATAAATAATCAACCATTCATTGTAAGTATCATCTATTCATGTTTTCATACATTCTAAACATATCATACATGATTTATATCACCTACATATACTTGTTGTGCAAGAAAAATGGATTTAAAACTTGTTTTGCAACACCCTAATTCATGCAGTTTTTTGTATCAACTTGGGTGCTCGTTATGACAACCTTAGAATAATATTTTGGAAAACTTCTCTTTATTCCCTTTTAATATAGGATGTTGGATAAGTTTCTGTAGCAAGCCATAAGGAACAGGGTTCGTTTAAATTTTTGAATAATTTTTGTAAGATTAGTATGCGATTCTGAGTTCAAAACTTGAGGCGCGTTTATGAGCACTTTAGGTTTAGATTGGGATTTTAAGTCTTTTGAACTTTTTGTAGATAAGACTTTAACTTAAACTCAGCGAGTTAAATCAACCCGAGAAGATAAATATTGAGTGAGTTATGGCCAAAACAAAATAGATAAAACATTTTGCCACTAGAACAACCTGACATTCGTGTCTTGTAAGGCACATATAAACCCTTTAAAATTTGATTCACTTTGTGAGGCTTGCATTTTTGAAAAGATAACTCAATAATTTTCAATCTAGGCTTTTGAAACGCCTTATTTCAGTAGAAAATGAGTAAGATACGACCTCGGGAAGTCAGGATATGAATCTGTTTCAAGGACTATTTGAGTTTTTCCTTGTAAACACTCAGGAAACTTGGTGGTAAATTACATTTGGAACTTAGAAAAGCTTACTACAAGTATATAAGGGTGATATACAATTATATAAACTCACGTGCATTCATTTTACTTCATGTTGTAAACCTAAAACGCCTTAATTAAGTAGGCCGTGGTTAGGACTTGTGCTTCTTTGAACTTGCGTTTATTTCCCGATTGTACTACTTTGCTTTCACATGGTTTATACTTGTTTTGAAACACTTGGGGTGAGAATACATTACTCGTTTTACATATGGACATAAGTACTTTAAACATTTACGGATTGTATAAGTACCCGTTATCCTACTATTGGCCCCCGCCATCATGAAGCGTTAATTACTTTGTGTAAGCACGGATGTTATGAATAGATCTATTGGGGTTGACACCCCCATCCGGGTAAGTAGCGCTTACTTGACCGACGAACTGATCAAACGAACGCATGTCATTTAGGTAAACTTTAGGTGTTATCAGGATAGACACCTACAGGGGCAACAACACGTAACAACATGACTTTGGTCCTAGCTTTGGTGTCATGAGCTTAGTGCAATTGTAACTACTTTTCATGTGATATTGTATTCATTATAATAGTCACACACGGAAATCTTGTGGTACACACTGATATTTTACTTAAACCTATGAATTCACCAACTTTATGTTGACATTTTATCATGTATTTCTCAAGCTCTTAATTACTTGCATGGTTAGCACTTGGAACATCCCACTGAGTATTTTGCGGTCTCGTCATCTTGAAGATTTTATGCATTACTTTACGTTCGATGGGAACTTTAATTTTTTTTTGTGTACTATTAGAACTTGTCATTGTTAAACTTTATTTATCGAACTTGAATTTTCCAAACGACTCATGTAGAGGTCATTCTTTATGACTTGTGTCTTTGTGCTATGAAGTCGCACCCCGATTACCTTCTGGTGCGATATTTTGGGGGTGTGACAAACGCGACTTCGGTCATGACCATGTCATTCATCCCCTATTATGGGTGGTCTTACCATCCTTGATGAAAAGACCATGGACATTCCCATAAGTCCAAACACAATCATATAATACATATAATTTTAGAACTTCTAAATCAATACAGTTTATTCATAAAACTAGAAGAATATATATGAATATTTTTATATCTGAACTCGCTTGATATATCAAATAAGATATTTCACTGATTTCTTACATCAAATTAACATAAGTAATATTTCTGGGGCAAAAAACCAGTGAATCTTTTGAGTTGTATAAAAATAGTCATGCTCATTTTACGACAACATGTTTAGTGTTCGAACTTACATATTGGTGTTATATCGCACGTGATATATAAAGCGGGTTCGAATATCAATTTTTTTCGTTGTTTACTCAACTTTTATGAATTCATCACATTGATCTACAGTTTCAATATTATGTGTGATATATCGTTTGAAAATTAAAAATCTTTATTTTCAATTCAAAAAATGGTGAATCTTTTGTAGTTCTATATTAATACTTACACTCATTTTATGACAGCATGTTGAGTGCTCGAACTTACAGATTAGTGTTATATCACATGTTATGCATCAACCGAGTTTGACTATAAAACAAAAAAATTCTTCGATTTTATCCACTTTCTATAATAAACTATATTGATTTTCAGGTTTAAAAATTATGTGCGATATATGGTTGAAAAGCTAAGGATGTGTATTTTCAATGCCAAAAACGATGAATCATTTGGTGTTCCTCACAAATATCGACACCCATTTTATGACAACATGTTAAGTGTTCGAGCTTACACAATAATGTTATATCACATTGATATGTAATCAAGATATTGTATATAAAAAACCAATATTTTGTTCGAAACCAATATTAAATGCTCGTCCCGATGTGTAATTATGTAGATTAACAATTTACACATCTTGAGATATGTGATCTTAAAAAGAATGGGTGTAAATGAGTTTTAATTAAAAATATTAGATCACTCGTAATAAGGGCTTTAAGACCGAGTCGTGAGGGCAAGGAGGACACGTCCTCCTTGTTACGGTCACCTAGCCAAGAGGCATGCTCAACCTAAAAATTGAAGAATCGGTCATCCCCAACCGAGTCGTGGGCCTAAGATGAGTTGTGTGAAATGTTATTTTTTTATGTCGAGTATATTTGTATATAAGTAGGATATATTTTGAACATTTTTTATGTACAATTTTTCCCTTAGAGATGTATGTGCGACATATTGCTTTCATCTTTTTTTGAAAACTAGACGAATACACACACAAAGCGACGGTGTATAGCAGCAATAATTATACATGCGAACTTGTGGTTTTGATGTGAACCTTAATCTAATACTTACGGGTTTTTTAGTCATTTCGAGAAAAAAATCTATGGGTAATAAACGAAAAATGATTAAAGTTTGAGTCTATGAGGATTAAACGATATTTAAACTATTAATTTGATGGTGGATTTTGCTACCATTTTTACCATTTTCAAGTTTCAATATTTTAGTTTTTAGGTTTTAAGAAAACACACTCGTACTTTATCTATATTTAGTATAGATTTGTCTTATCATTTGCAAAATATCAATAAAACGACTACCCAAAATAAGGAGCTCAGGAGACCGACACTTTTTTTTACCATATCAGCTTTCTCTTTCCTGAGACCGATATGTGATTAACTTGGTGTAATAAGGAGACCGACATCTCTTTTTTTCATTTTCAATTTTTTTAACAATAAAATTAAAATTCCATTAATAATAAAAAACACTACATAATAATTCAAATGAATTTAAAAACATTACAATCAAAATTCAAATAAAATGGAAAATTAGTGTTGATTTGCTTGACGCCAAATGTGTTCTACTAAATCGGATTTAAGGCTTAGATGAGTTGTTTTGTTGTGTATCTCTCTAACAAATTCTAACGTTTTACAATGTGTTCGTACGAGATCATTATCACGATGTTGCTCCTCTCGATAAAAGACGGGAGAGATTGCCAGCTCTTTGAGATTGCCATCTCTTTGTCTTGTAGAATCATATTATGTAATATGATGCATGTATACATCATATCCGTTATTTTACTTAGTGTCATCTGTCATGCGGGTTATTTTATTACAACCCACTTTTTCTTTATGACACCAAACGCTCCTTTTACATATTTCCTTGATGCTTCATACACGTTCTTATACCTTATTCGCTTTGTATCATTTGACCCATACTGTGAAATGGACTTCATAAGAACAGTCCAATCCAGATATATCTCGCTAGTAAGATAATATCCCCTTTTATAAGTCACATCGTTAACCATAATTGGAACATCTGGTGCTTTCTCGGATTTGAGATCATTGAAAACAGGCGATTGTCATATAACGTTCACGGCATTATTCGACTTGGAGACACCAAAGAACGCATGCCAAATTCATAAGTCTTGGGAGGTAATCGATCCTGTGGAAAATGTAGAGGGGGTGAATACGTTCTCGTTTAAAAACTTAAGTGCGTCGTATCAAATGACCGATTATGTGTGATACAATATGATAAGTGTAAATAATAATTATAGAAATACAAAGATAATAGAAAGCATAAAATAAAACATATCATCACAACACAAACATGAACACAACGCAGATATAAACATAAATCGATGAGTAAAAGACATAACGATAATTAAATAAAGAGCAAACCATACACGATGATTTATAGTGGTTCGGTCACGAAGCTCCATCCTCGCCCTACTCTACTTCTTGAGTTTCTGACGCGAAAGTTACCTCACTAAGTCAACAAGCTCCCTTCTCGGTGAAAAAAACCTTACAACACCACTTACAATATTTACCGATACTAAGGTAGATATCGAGTCCTTCTCCGGGTGTAACAAAACCCGTTATGTTTTATGGCCCACACATAACAAACCGACTATCCTTGTGTTTTAAGGCCTAAACAAACTAAACTTATAGACCTTGTGTTTTAAGGTTTAAACACATAAACCAACTAACATCTAGTTTGAAATATAGTGGTTGATACAAGTGTTGTATGGTGGTGATACAATATGTGATCCATGACATGGTTGTCAATTGTATACAAAATGCTTAATCTAAACATGAATAACTCTAAGATTGATATGGTTTAAATTATTTTTGATAAGAAGCCTTCAGTAGATGAAGATGACAAGTGTTGAATCTTCATGTGAAAGTATACTTGTTGATTTAGTTTGATAGAAGAAGAGAAAGTTGACAAGTGTTGAAATCTTCCATTGTGTATTGCTTTTATTCTTGTATGTGGATAGAGGTGTGATTTCCCCCCCGCTTCCGCCCCCGATCCGATCTATCCCCCTTGTGAGCTCGGAAATTTTAGGCTTGTTTGTTCTTGGTGGTTTTTGGATTCTTGACAATGATTAATTGGCTCTTTTTTTTAACAATATGAGGAGTTTAGGAAAGATTTATGGATCCGGATTTAAAGAGGATTTTTATTAAATTTTTTTATTTTTTTTTTGATTTTTAAAGGGTTGTAGGGTAGTTGTGTGTTTTCTATAAAAAAAGACATGAGAATGTGTTATGTTAAGTTACTTTTTAAAAAAAAATAAAAAAACTTTTGGAAAAAAAATGTCTCGTACAAGGGATTGCACAAAATGATGTTTTGAAAAGAAGTAAAGCTTTTTTTCTTTTAAAATATGTAATTTTTGAGCGTTTTTGTCAAAGGACGAGACGATACGATGGCTCCACGGCTCCCTTGTGAAATTGGTTTTGAAAGAAAGGGGGTGGGCGTGGGGTTGCGTGGGGGTTGTGTGGTGGGTGGGGGTTGTTGGGTTTGAAGTTTGGGGGGGTCGGGTTTGTGTGGGCTGGCTCGGTTGTGGTGGGGGTCGACCCTTCTTAAGTTTTGTTTTTGTAGCATGGGCTTATTCTTATTTTTTTTAGCTTATTTGCATCGAAAATTTTGCCTTCTTTTGGATATCAATCTCCTTAAGCTACATTTGTGGTGTTGTCACACCCCCCCACACAATAGGGTTTCGCAACGGAGGAAAAAAGGACAAGGGGGTTGGTGGGCTGGGGGGGGGGGGGTGGGGTTAGGAGGGGTTGCAACGGGGAAATGAGAGTTAGAAGATTATGATCCAGGATTAAAGGGTGTTTCTAAGACATGAGAATGTGTTAAGTTACATTGAAAAAACTTGGAAAATGTCTACATTTTCAGCTTATTTGCATTCGAATTTTGCTTGGACTTAAGCTACATTTGTGGTGTTGTCACACCCCCAAATCGGGTCGCAGCGGAAATAGGTAATCCGAAGGCGTGACGTTATGAATATCTTAAATACAAGTACAAGAGAATGACCACCATATGAACGTTTTGAAAATAAACACCGTTGCATAATTATAAAATAGTTAAGTCATTACAATATTCCAAAAGTAATACGTTGAAAATGCGGAAGCTGAAAAGATGTTTAAAGTACAACAGTATTTAAATGATAGACATAAGTTTTCTTGAAAAGTGAAGTCATAATGCACCTAGACTCCATGAAGCACATCAAGAGAAATCCAATTAAGCACCTGAAAACATGCTTAAAACGTCAACATAAAGTTGGTGAATTCGTTGGTTTAAGTATAAGTAAGTATGGACCACAAGATTTATAACGTGTAACTATTGTAACACATACAATATCACAAAAAGTGTATTTACGTTGCACTAAGCTCATGACACCGAAGCTATACATAGTATGTAGCACACTTGATGCTAAGAAAGGCTTGCCCTTACAGGTGTCCAACCAAAGACCACCTACAGTTCGACATGGTATACTTCCGTTTGACTAGTACTACACCGTGAGTACCCAATACAAGTAAGAATTACCAAACCCGGACAGGGGCTATCAGTCCCAATAGATCTATTTATAACACTCGCGCTTACATTAAGTAATTTATGGTTCATGAATACGGGCAATAGTGGTTTGGCGGTAACTTAGGCAACACATAAACATGTAAGAGTAAAGTAAGTACTTGTGTCCACAATTTAAAAGCAAACAATGTTCTCACCCCAAAGTTGTAAATGATTGTAAAAATAGTAAAAATGTAGGGCAACGAACTCACCTTAAGCAAACGGTGAGCAACAAAATTATCAACATGTGAAGTAACGGGCACAAGGTCCTAACCGCGACCTAGATAATAGTGACGCGCTATAGAAGTAGGAATGGTAATATGAATAGTTGTATGAAATGTTTATGAAAGACAGTATCATTCATATGTGTTTGTGTCTTTGTTAAATTAGCAAAAACGTGTCTTTACGAAGATAAAAGGTCTTTAGTTAAGTTTACGACACTTAAACAAAAACTTACTAATTTTGGAAAGTTTTAGAAATCCAGGACGTTAATACCGTCCCTTAATATTTGTTAAGTCCATTAACCCTAAACGCACTAAGAAAAACTTAAATGTCTACTTCTACTTTCATCTCGTTAGTTTATTCCGTAAATAAAACTTACTATATTTGGTAATGTCTAACGTTTTCGAAATATTGTTTTTAGAGTGTTTCTAACACGCCCTAACATAGTACAATTAATACAATAACTTTCGCTAAGGTTTTCAATGCTCAAACGGACTCGAAACCACTCAAAAACCCTTTTTAATATTTCATTCAGTTCACATTTTATTATAATGTTTCAAAAACGACTCAACTTCATGGTGGTCTAACTCTCTCGTCTTTGACTTTCAAGCTTAATGAAATTACACTTATTTTACCAAAAAATCATTCCGGACAAGTTTCCTTTTATAAGTTTAATCCGGTTCGGACTCTAAAGGGGTCAAAACACTCGATTTAGAATATGCTCATATTGTCATAAAAACCAGTTTTGTCGAAAAGTGTTTACAATCTTCATTTGATCATAACTTGCTCATTCTACGTCCGATTTTAGTGTTCTTTATATCAAAAGTTGCGTGTGAACATCTACTGTCAAAATCTTGAAGCTTTATCTTGTAAAAACATTTTTACGTCACTCAAAACCTACAAATCAATTTTGAACAGCAATCCGCTATATCTAAAACTTAGCCAAAAACACCGCAATCTTCCCCAAGGGCATAATCTATCCTATCTCCATTCACGACTAACTCAACCAACAAAACCATCTCAAGGATTAACCTAATCCCATCGTCTCATCTACCAAACGCCACTTTTACGGCTCTACACTTTGCTACAACCTCAAAAGTACAATAAAAATACAAGTTTATTAATAAAGTTTCAAACTTTTAAAAACGTGTTGTACAACCTTGATCATATTAGTGTTTTTGTTGTATATAGTGACCTCAAACATGAATGATATCATTTTTAAGAAAAGAGAGGTGATTATGAGTGAACGAGTAGAAGAAGAGTTCACTTAAACGAAGGAGATAACGATACTTACTTGTATGAGAAAGATGGTAGAGAAAATCTTGAACTTTAACCCAAAATTAATAAATAATAACCCGAAATCACCAACGAATAAACCCGAATGATACTTGGAATAACCCACAATCACAATCGTCTTCAAATCTTGAATAAATGAGCAACAAACACCAAAAGTGGTGTTTGTTTGGGATCGGACGACGCAAGAAAAGGAGATAAAGAAGAGAGGTTTTTGCTTTGTGTGTTTTTCTAGTGTGAGGAAAGAAATGAGAGAAATGAAGGATAAGAAGGATTAAATAAGTCTAGATGCATTGAATGGGAATTGAACCTAGATCCTTCCAAAGGAATCCTAGGACCAAAGGTGTACTAAGGGAACAACAATGCTAAAATTAGGGAGTGGTGTTGGCAATGGGGGGGGGGGACGCATAAGGGAGAAAGGGGAGGGGCCAAAGTTGCCAAGCATTGATTTATTTCACTAGATAATTTCTTTAGGATTTTCGAGATATTTTACCTTGCTTTTGTATTTATTTCTAGTAATTACCCAATACCCGAAAAGTCAAAAATGCACGACTTTCAGAAATAAAATGTACAAATTTAATATATTCACGATAGATAGAAACGTGATAGTCTTCCAAAGACTATGTTATTTTGAGAGTCGGAACACATCCGATAACACTTCTCAGTCACACGCGGGACAACTTCCCAGTTTTTTGTTAAGTCAACACGTAACTTATAAAAAGTCAAACTTATGCACGAAAAGTCAAAGATGTTGACTTGGAAATTTACGGGGTGTCACATCATTTCCTCGTTGAAAGAACTTTGTCCGCAAAGCCTAAGTCGTGTCGTTCGGTGCTGTAACGGGTTTAAGAAGATACGCGGGTACTTCTTCTGAAATTGGTCTTCACGTTCCCAAGTAAACTCAGGTCCTTTTCTTGAGTTCCAATGAACCTTGACGATAGGAATACGACTCTGTTTTAGACGTTTGACCTCACAGTCCATAATCTCGACGGGCAACGGGATAGCAAGTGTGTCATTAGACAAATACTTCTTCAAGTTCGACACATGAAAAATACTGTGAACTGATTCGTAGAATCTAACACACGTAAAAAAATATAATATATGACAAAAAATAACCAATTTACCCTTGAGGACAAAGGTAAAAAGGAAAATCTTCACAAATATTTATAATATAATATAATACGTATATTAACCGGGAAGTATGATTCCCGGGTCGTTATCCCCAACGACTTGTGAAATTGAATTCACGTTTGAAG
>BQNB010081885.1:0-27976 GCA_026074375.1 Tanacetum coccineum
AGTTTATCATGATCTACATTGGGTAACTTGATTGGGTCAATAATCTTTCGGTAGTATTCAATATGCTTAACTGCATCTTTCCCGTTTGTTCCACTAAAAGCATTGTTGTGCGGATCACCCAAGAATTTTCCTTTCAGCTCATAAGTATTTTTCCTATTAACTATAATACTTGTAATCTCGGAATAGTAATCTGCTTTTTCATTAGGCGCAAACGTTTCCATACTCGACTTCTTTCCCATGTCCATCATCACTTCTTCAATCGACTAGCTCTGATAAGTACTTCCTGTAACAAGGGTAAAAATATCAGCAGGATTTGCTCTAAAGAAAGATAGAAAAAAAATTTAGCACGGAAATTAAATATGAAAACTAAGGTTCTGTTTCTGTTACAAATGATCAATACGCCGTATCCAATGGAAGTGGATATGCCGTATCGAGTTATCGACCAGAACAGTGTATTAGCAAAACAATTAAATTAAACACACAATTATACAAGCAAACAATTAAACTACAAATATACAGAATATACAACAATATATACTAATCTAATTTACACTACTCCTAAGGGTTAGATCTAATGTTAAAAACCAAAATATAAAATAAAAATCAAGACTAATTTTCACTCCCCGGCAGCGGCGCCAAAAACTTGATGTGTCGTGTGGTGTATATTTTTATGATTCAAGTTTTAGATTTATATTTTGCCGACTAAACCAAAAACAACACTTTAACGGGCAGTGTACCCGATCGGTGGTAGTTTCGTGGTAAGTAGGGTGTCGAACACTTGAAGCGAGGTTAAATCTCTCAATTTATTTATATTTTGGTTATCTAATCTAAGTTAAATCTAATCTAAGTCAAACCTATGCTAATCCTATGTTAGTTCTAATCCTAATTCTAACAGGAAAATGGGGGTTTCAGCCTGAGAGACTGGCACGGGTTTGGTTGGTGACTATAATCAATTCAAGACACTTTAACCCAAGCAAGCAAATTAACAAAAGATAAAAGAGCGGTCGAGCCTTATGATAGAAAACTGTAAGATAGAAAACTGTATTAACCATTATTAATCCGATTAGAATGCTGGTTTGTTTATTAAGTGCAATGATTTCATCTCACGCGACGGCATATCATTCCTTAAGAACTTAGGTATGGGACTTCTTCCTAAGACCTAAGACACATTAATTCTGTTCAAAATTTTAAAGCATCCCCGCATGAAAGCATCCCTTAATTTGGCTGATTATAATCTATCTTAGTGATTAAAGCAATGGTGTCTTGTAACATCCTACTCATAGAGCTTTAACACCCACTTACCGCGTATAACGGTGAATATATAAACACTATTAGTACCAATAACTAAATCTCTACCAATTAAATATAGAACTACTCGTTCATCCCGAAGGGTCACTAGTCGGTCCAACTAAGCTCACTATCAAAAGCAAAGGTAGGTCCGTTATTTGTGTGATCCTATTGGTCTAGATGTATAAATTACACTATAATGCGAGAAGCTATCCAAGACTTCTAAAAGTTACTTCTTGCATCAGAACATTCACTGATCCATTGAAATGATTAGGTCGATCAACTACACAAGACAAACTGTAAACAAGTATAATAATTTATAATCTACATACACATCTGCACATGTCCTGATACTATCAAGTAAAATCGAGATAAACAATACCAAAACATTCAGATCTTCAACAATAACTAGGCTAAATACTCCCGAATATAAACGGATTCATTTAGACTTCAAACATCACATAATTCTCATTACAACAGTAATTGTTTTTTTACAGCCCAAGGTAAACTAACACAGTTAACGAATAGATACCACAAACTGAATGATAATTACACAAGTATATGGAAACATTCACACGTTTGTGTATCACAATTGAGAATTGGAACTGCTTTGCAAAGACTCTCTTCTACCCACTTTTTCATCACATCTAAAATCGAACTTTTATGATTTAAGGTATCGCGACAAAATAATTAATTACACACACTTTAGAAACCCTTTAATATAGGGTTTAGTTTTTCATATTGAGGTCGGGAAATCAGTTCGATACTTCATGACATTATTCCCAAGAATATGTTGATCACTGGCTATTGGGGGTTTCTTGGAGTATGGACCAATGATATCACGTTTTGATATCTTACCAGATATATACTTCACAATAACTATACATTACAAATTACGCACGTATTTGACTTCAGATCTGGATAACGGCATTATGATCTTCTTTCTCCTTTGTGGTCTTTGTGCTTGCAGGCAACTAGATACGCCATATCTCCTTGACATGGACAATCGACGGCGATATTGGTACTTCTCAGAATAGTAATCTTTCGAAAATATAATCATATACTGCGTCCAAAATGCGCACCATTTGCTTAACACAATTTCACTAACTACTTCATACTATTACTCAATTCTCAAATAAAAACCGATTAAGTAACAATTTCTTATGCATCATATTATATAAAATGGCTTTTGATTAACATGGGATACATAGCACATGCTAATACAAAACATAAACACGCATATTTATCTGAATTGTCATCTCAATTCAATATTATCACTAAGGTGGACTATGCGTGAGTCAAAAAATTACTATACACATTGTATTTTATAAAAGCACATCCTTAGTAAATATATCAACATGCTACCCTACCAATTTTTATCCCTAACGCATTCTAAAAGTCAAAGTATAGGAAATTCCTACGTGACATCCTAGATCTCTTAACCCAAGTTGACCATGTCCCACATTTACAAGGACACAAAAATACCGAAAAACTAAAACAACTTTATGTGAAACCTAAAAGTGGGTATATTGAAAATATGTTTTCCCCAATAAAATTTATTTAATACATGTTTCTCTAGTATGATTTATTTTAAGACTCTAATGTCCAGACGAGTATTTTCAACAGGATAGCAAGACATATAACATTACTCTAATAGGATATGTGACAACAGGATTTAAATAACAGTGTGATGTTCGAGGGACTCTACAAGGTGTCTCCACATTGTCCATACTTATCCACTCCCCACAGTACACCATACTACGAGAGTTCGATATACACTACAGTCACCCTATGCTTCCCTTATAACCGGCATTGAGAAGCCTTCACAACGTCACTTACATCTATTAACGGTACAAAGCTAAATCACAAGGATTCTTCACAACATACGTAATCAATACCAACACTCATGAATTACCCTCATCTACAAGATAACTAATGTATTAATCAATACGATTCTCAATAAGGGGAAACTACTAAATGAATCCTTTACTATAACTTGCCCTTTAATAGAGGTGCCAATTATTCACACCAAGAATCCATCTTAATTAGATCTTCTTTACACAATTACACGATACCTTTCTAAATGGTCCTATCACTATATGATACACATCGTGATTGAATTTGATGATGATAACTAGTTCAAAGAAACATTAGTGGTAGACCTTTTCATAAGATGAGAAACTATTGTCATAAAAGTTGACAACTTACTAGCAGTTTCATTGAATTTTCATATAGCAAAACTCCGATAGACATATCCTAATAAGTAAATTCTATCAAAACACAAAAACTACAGAACGTAATCACCAAGATTACGAGCTCATTTGGTAACTTGAACAAGAAGGATGAAAGAAACTATGTAAAATGAATGCCTAAAACAGAACGACCAACAGACAACAAATCCGAATTCATGGTTCCACATTCTTGGAGAGACACTCAAGTGTAATCTTGTATAGATTAAGTTCATATTTTAGGTAGAATAAGAATGTATGATTTCTAATCTATGATTGAAAAATATCTTGAAGGTTTTCCTTGTGTTTTATATTAAATGAATACATTTTTATACATAAAACTGAATTTATGTGTTTTGAGTATAAGAGATGAATTGTATGTATGACAAAGTATGGTTTGATAAATATGATGAGTTATAGAAAAACCTTTTGCTTTTAAAAAACCAATGCGAACATTTCTACTTAACTACTTTTGACAATTTTTGTTTTTGTTCTTTATACAAAATAGAGATAGAGACATCGATAAAATATTAAATAAATATTTTTAAACGAACTTATATTTGTATAACAAACATCTCTCTCCCTTTTTTGATGACAAAACATAAACTTATTGGACCACGAGTAATAAAAATTTATTACGTTTTACAATATTGGAGTTTATTTTTTACTTCCTTCTCCCCCTTTTTGTCGAAACAAAAAGAGCGTCAAAGGAAAACTAACTTGACAAATGCAAGGACATGAAATGTAATTGATAATAAATGGAATGTAATGGTAAAGTCGATCTTTAAAAAAAGGATCAAATGCTTGTGAGTAAGAGACCGAAGATGGTCGAGATAGATTCAAGAGAATCTAGTCATCACAGTTTCTTAGTGAGAAAGGCTACAAAAAAATGTTAGTAGTAACCGTGAATATTGTAAGGGTGCAATATGAGCGAAAGCCTGCAAAAAAATGTTAGTAGTAATGTGTGTAAAAAAAAATTTTATTATAAAGTTATCAAACATAGGATTCAAGGAGATCAATTTCAAGGCTCACTTTAGACAATGCTCCCCTACAAGTGGATAGATCAATGAAATTCAAATGATTTAAGAAAGATTTAAAAGGAACAATATACTCCCCCTAGGATGGTGAACAACCTGTAGAAAAATGTTAATGCAAAAGATTTAAACACAATAATTTAATAAAAGAGAGTTGGAAAATTTCTGGGAGGCTGGTTCTACCAGTTCTGTTGTAGAACAGATTCGGCTTTGCAGCCGAACAGAACCGGCTGACCTGTACAGAGACAGCATAATCCAAATTTTCGGCAGGAAGCACCTTTATTCAAACAACTATACTATATCCAGCCAAAAAAATGAGACTCTCACTTTAACATACAAGGAGAGCAAAGATTCAACACAAATTCATAGCCAATTATTCAAATAAGAATGCACAATCATGATATCAAAACAAAGAATTGAAAACCAGACAAGATTGCTAAGGCATAACTTAATTTTATTAGATGCAAATCATGAAGTAAAACAACTTGACTTAAGTCAACTAAAACTAATAATAAGATTAGAGTAAGTTTTAATTATAAATAAGCAAAATAACTTCACACGGAAGGATCTTCAAACACAAATTGTCAAACGGCTCAACAATCGTAAACAATCCTCCTCGACAATAGCGCCAAAAACTGATTGATTTAAAACTCAACCCTTTATAAATATATATATATATATATATAAATATAAATACAAAATACTTATAAATATATAAATATAAAGATAAGAATAAAAAATCTCTCAATTGTAGTAAACCGGAAGTATGATTCCTGGGTCGTTATCCCCAACGAGGAATGCAATTGAAAGACGAGAGTCGTTTTGATAATCGATGCTTGAATGGAACACGATTTGATCGGTTTTCTAAAACTACGGGAAAATTAAGGCAATTTACACTAAAAACAATTAATGCACACAAATGTAAACCAAAAACGCAAACCGAGAATCCTAAAACCCGACCTAAAAACCTTAAATTATCAAAATTAAGTCCTAAAATGATCTTTTTTATTTTTATAAGTCTTAATTGACTAAAAAGCTAGAACAAGGAAAACTAGACCAAAAACGAAAAAGATTTAAGCTTAAAAACACTAAAAACATTAACGGGATTTAATCCCGTTCTTTAAAAAATCAAATTTTGCAATTTTAACCCTATGAAAGCAAATCTAATTTTCCTAAGTCCTAAATGTTAAAAGAAAATTTTCTAAAAAAGAATTATATTTTTTTGACTTTTTTATAATTTTTTATGAATTAAAAACGATTTTAATGAAATTAAATGTTTAAAAATACTAAACTATTTAATAAAAATCTGAAAAAATTAGCAAAAGTAGCTTGAACAATGTAGAATCTAATAAAAATAAGCTGGGAAAAACAGCTTATCAAATAAGCTGTGAAATAAGCTAAAAACGGCTTATAAGCCAAAAGGGCTAAAACTACTATAAAGGATTAATTTTGCAAACTAAAATCGAAAAAGTCCCCAGGGCGAGTGGTAGTGTGTGTGTTGTGTAAAACGTTTGGTGAATAGGGGTGAGGTCCCGGGTTCGAGCCTTGCTCACCTGGGACTTCTCCCAATTCCCAAATGTTTTTTAAAAGCCATTTTTTAACTTTTTAAAAGACTTAAAAATAAGCACTTTTTACAAAAACACTTTTTTTATAAACCACGAATAAGCACTAAAATAAGCTGAAAAAGGGACAGAATAAGCTAGTTACACTAAGACTCTAAAATTGCTAACTGTTAAGCTAATTTAAGCACTAATAAGCAAACCACAAAGAGAAATAAGCTAAGGCAGATGATAAGCTATACCTAAAAAGCAATTTTGAACAAAAATAAGCAACTACAATAAGCTAGAATGGCAGTTTACTCAAAAAGCTATAAAACTTAAGGATTTTAAGCTATAAGGCAAATAAGCTTAAATAAGCTCTAAACTGAAAGAAATAAGCTAAATTGGGCTTAAACTAACTTAATAAGCTAAACTAAACTTAGAATAAGCAAATGCAATAAGCTATTAAGCCTAAATAAGCAAATAGCTTTTTGGCCAAAACTGATAAGCAAAAAGGCCAAAAGGGACTTTTCTAGCTTATTTTTAAGCTAGAAAACAGATCCTTATGGCTTAGTGGCTTATACCACTAAAAAGATTGGCCAAAAAGCTTCAATAAGCAACAATGAAAAAGCAGTTTGAAATTCAGAAAAGCACTTAAAAAGCTTCATGAAAAAGCTATCTCACACTGTTTTGACACTTAGACAAATTTTTGCAAACTTTTGTAATCTTAACAAAACACCAATTTTGAGCTTAAAAATAAGCACCTAAACAGATCCTTATGACTATATAACCTACAAACAGATTAAGCTTTGACCTCAAAGAACTTATATCAACATTCAAAAGAGAGTTTGAAATTCAGAATAAGCCACAATAAGCATTTGAAAAAGCATTTTCTCAAACTTTTCAATACTTAGCAAATTTTTGACAGTTTTGGCAAAACACAAAAATGACAAATGCAGGCTATTAGACTTGATTCCTATCTAACTTTAACACATGCATAAACACAAAAAAAAAACATCACAAAACAACAATAAGCAAGATCACAATCAAATAAGCAATAAAATCAGTTATAAGCCAACAGATTCAAACCACAAACTCTTTAAACCTTAACAATGAGATTTAACACTTAAAAACTCAAACAAACTGAATTTTTGGACTAATTTAAGCTAAACTAAATTGACTAAAGTGTCAAAATGCAATTTTGACCCATTAAAACAGTTATGCCAAACACCCCTTTAACTTTTTTAAACACTTTTTAAAGCTGATTAACAATTATATAAGCAAACTAAATGGAAAACAAATAACAAGCAAATAAAGTTAAGCAATATTAAGCATAAAAAGAACAAGAATAAGCACTTAAATAAGCTAATGAGTAATAAGCAATTCAAAGGTAAATAAGGACATTTACCAATATAAATAAATAAAAGGCATAAAAGCAACAATCAAAGACAAATAAGCATAGATAACATAAATAAGCAACAAAAAGCATAAATAATCAAGAAATAAGCAGTGCTATAGTAGAAATGCAAGAAAATGGAAAATGGAAACTTACAAAGGCCCTTTGCTCAAAATAGGGCAAATGAGCTCAAAAGAGATTATCTACAAGCTCTAGCTTATCAAAGATAAGCTAGTAGTGTCCATAAGCCCATCCAAATCCGGTTTATCATCCCAAAAGCTTTGGTATTTGAGGGTGATATATTTTTTTGTTTTTGTAAAATTTTCTTAAAAACTTTATATATAAATAAAAACAGTTTGCTTATAAGTTTTTATAAGAGCTTAAAACAGTTCATGAAAGGCTTTTGAATACTTTAAAACACAAATTTAAGAACCATAAATTTTAAGCAAAAACTAAAATTTCATTAATTAATAAAAAGAAGCATTACAATATTAAAAAGATTAACTAGGTGAAAAACTTGAACTAAAAACTAACTGCCAAAAGCCTTGGCAATCATCGCAGAATATGTTAGCAAGTGTTTGACATGTTCTAAAGTTAAAGCAGAATGTCAAAAGCCATCCGGCTTATTGGTACAACCAGAAATTCCTATGTGGAAATGGGAGAGGATAACAATGGATTTCATTACAAAGCTACCCAAAACCTCAACCGGACATGACACCATCTGAGTCATTGTCGATCGCCTTACCAAATCAGCGCATTTCATACCCACTAGAGCAACTGATAGAATGGAAACTCTTACCAGGTTATGTATCAAAGAAATAATCTCTCGACATGGCCTACCAATCTCCATCATCTCGGACCGTTAGATTATGGCGATCATTGCAAAATGCTTTGGGTACTCAATTAGACATGAGTACATCATATCATCCTAAAACTGATAGACAGAGTAAGAGAACCATCCAAACACTCGAAGACATGCTTCGAGCCTGTCTCATAGACTTGTCCTTAAAGGACTAATGGTATAAAGGGTTAAGGGTGTTGTGTTAACAGGAGAGTTATAAAGGGGTTATATGGGCTAGTTGTTGGGCCGGTTATAAAAATAAAGGTGTTGGGCCTTTATTAAGGTTTAAGTTGTATAAAGTTTGTAAAGTATAAGTGGGCTGAACCGGGCCCACTAGGTGGGTACGGGTGGGCCCACTTTTGGCAATTTAGGTTTTCGGGTTCGGTTTTCGATGCTTTTTCCAATGCCACTTCCCGGGGTTGACTTTGACTTTGACTTTTTCGTTGACTTTGATTTTGTCTTTTTGACTTCTCACGGTCTTTCCGTTCTCGTGCTCGGTTTTGTCGTTTTGGCTTCGATTTTTTGTCATTTTCTTGGATATCCATTACTTGCATAATACAAATGCGAAACATACAAATATAATGTATTTTTGGAACGTTTTTAGTCATTTAAGTCCGTTTTTAGTGGTCAAAGGTATGTGTGATTAAACACATACCAAAATCCCCCATACTAAGATATTGTCCGTATCCTCACTCAATGCTACAAGTAAACACTTAGAAAACTAAGAATCTCGATCCCCCTCGACTAATAACCTCGAAAAGTAGCTAAGTGTTCATCGAGGGGAATAAAAGAATCAAGAGTTTAGAAAAGTCCCGTTTTTACCATTCTTAAAGATATACACTTATTCCTACTAATATTTTTGTATTTTTCCTATTTTTAGCAACTAACTTATTTTGACTTTCGTTATTTTCATAACCGTTAGGGATCATAGAACAAGATGCATTTCGATCCGAAAATGCCCCAAAAAGGATAAATTCATCGTCCCCCGACTTTTCACTCGTCCCAAACCAAGCTAAAAACGAAAATACCGTATAAATATCATTAAGGATGACTAAACACTACTCATATTTGCAACTTGTGAACTTTTCACTCCCAACAATTATTATATCTTAAGTGAATGTGCCATTTTGAATTTCAACCATGGATCAACGTTTTGCAAAATTCTATGTTTTACGTTCCACTCGAGAATAACGAGTTTGAAGGCGAGATTATCCCATGTAGCGACTTTCATCTCGGCACATCCTAACCTTGCGGCTAAGTGACCAGGCTTTTGACACCCCTCAGAGACTAGTATCGGGACTCATGGACCTTAGGTTTCTAAAACTCTTAGGTTTCTCGTATATACATAGCTTATTCAAAAACTTAAAATGAATTAGTCAAAGTTCAAAAGCATATTTAAATTTAACAAAAAGAGATCTTACATTTATTAATTCACACTTAATATTAAACATAACATTGATACAATTGTAACCCTCGACCTTTTAGAAGGCTGCAACATCGGTTGTGAGCCGGCAAGATGCAGCAAACTTTTATCAGTCTCGGATTTTTATTCTTACTATGGGCTTTCTTTATAGAAGGCTGCAACATTGGTTTGAGCGGCAAGATGCAGCAAACTTTTATCACCCACTTTTATATTTTATAATTATTATTCTTGTTTTCATATTTTTCATTTATATATATATATATATATATATATATATATATATATATTCTCTATTTCATTTTACTTTATAATATATAGAGAAGACTTTTTTTTTGAAAAATTTAAGTATAAATTTGAACTAAGACAAAAAAATTTGCTATTAACTACATAAAAATTGTTGATCTAAGTTTAATCTCCAAAAATAGCATGTATTATTAATCCGGTTAAAAGCTTATGGGAGAAAAAGCCACAAATTACAGACAACTCTAAATTTCCAACTAATCCTGTTTTGCATCCAACTCATACTTAACTCTATCATTTTTTGTTCTTCGTGAATTTCTACGAACGCTTCGGGTCAAAATTTATTCTTATTCTACCCAGTAGGAAAGTCAAAATTGTGACAAAACACTTATTTTATTCTTGAAATTTTTTCATTTTTTTCATTTTTTGAAAATTTTGTTGGTAAAAACGGGATTACACGAAAACAACGGATGCAGGCACAATTAAATCGATAGATTCCCTCCATACTAGAATTAAACATTGTTCCTTTAATGTTTTTAGAAGGGTCTACTCGTAAATCCTAAGCCGTTTATTAAGTATGCTTAAAGATAAACGTTAGTCGATTAGATTAGGATATTGGATTTCCCAAATGAAGCTGAGGATTTGAAGCTCGAGTGATCAAAGGACAAAAGCGTAAGCACGAGAGGCTTCAAAAATCTTGGACAATCCTGGACAATCACAAAAAACACAAGCAAACGAGAATGGAAAGAGGCACACCATCTCTCAACAAAAAACACTTATTCATTACTACATAATATTACTGTTATGATAAGCATGGGTTTCCTCCCACGAAGCGCTTGTTTAGGGTCACTAAGCTTGACCCAATCCCCGAATTCATTTGTCCTTGGGGAAGGTTTGGAGATCCGGGAAAACCATTTGTGGTACGTCCCCTCTAAAGTAGTGCTTAATTCGATGACCGTTCACCTTGAAGTTTGGCCCGGAGTTTTGAGATAACTCAACGGTGCCATATGGAAAGACATGGGCAATGGTGAACGGTCCAGACCAACGAGATTTTAACTTGCCCAAGAACATCTTCAATCGAGAGTTAAAGAGGAGGACTTGATCACCGACGTTGAAAAATCGGTTTTTGATCTTTGAGTCAGGGATCCTCTTTGTTTTCTCTTTATAGATTAAAGAGTTCTCATAGTCATGATCACGAAGTTTATTTAGTTCATTGAGTTGAACTTTTCGGTGATCACCCGCGGTCTCAAGGTCAAAGTTTGCATGCTTCAAGGCCCAGTAGGCTTTGTGCTCGACCTCGATCAGTAGATGACATGCCTTTCCGTACACGAGCTTGTATGGGGTACACCTGATGGGTGTTTTATAAGCAGTATGGAAGACCCAAAGAGCATCATCTAATTTGTCCAACCAAGAGGCACGGTTCTCGCCCACGGTCCTTTCAAGAATTCGTTTCAAGCCACGATTTGATACCTAAACTTGCCCACTTGTTTGTGGGTGATACGCGGTGGAGAGACGGTGAGTAACTCCGTATTTAAGCATGACCTTTGCAAACTGGTCATTGCAAAAATGGGTTCCGCGAGCACTTATGATAGCACGAGGGGCACCGAATCGGGCGAAGAGAGATTTAAGAAATTTGCAAACAACTCGGGCGTCGTTGGTGGGGAGCGCTTTCGCTTCAACCCATTTTGACAAGTAGTCGACCGCCACGAGTATATATTTGTTCCCTCATGAAGACGAGAACGGCCCCATGAAATTAATCCCCACAACTCAACGATTTCGCAAAACTTGGATGGAAAGTTTGAGGCTTTCATCACGTTGCGAAATTTTTCCTTGACGCTGATAAGTATCACATCGGGTGACCAAGTTATAGGCATCTCGGTAAATCATGGACCAATAAAATCCTGAGTCAAAAACCTTCTTGGCGGTGTAGTTGGCACCGTAATGTCCCCCGGTAGGTCTACTATGGCAAGCTTTGAGGATGTCAAAAGCTTCTTGGCCCGCAACACACCGCCGGATCACTTGATCCGCACATATTTTGAACAATTATGGGTCGTCCCAAAAGTAGTGTTTAACATCTTTGAAAAACTTGTTGCTTGTTGGGACGACATCCCTTTAACAATGAAATTCCCCGTGTGGTAATTTGCAAAATCGGCAAACCACGGGGTACTTGAGTCACCACGAAAAGTCACCATATTAAGTGTCTCGACGAGGAAACGTTCCATTTATCTCCTTTGGGTCGAGCACATTTTCATAAGGATTTTCTAATCAGGAAAGATGATCGGCCGTGAGATTCTCGGCTCCTTTGTATCAATTACTTTGAATTTGAACTCTTGAAGGAGGAGAACCCACCGAAGCAATCTCGCCTTGGAATCTTTTTTAGCAAAGAGATATTTAGGGTGAGTGATCCATATACACTATGCTTTTGTTCAAGATGAGGTAAGACCGGAATATTTCAAAGGCATACACCACGGCTAACATTTCTATCTTCGTCGTGGTGTAATGCGATTCCGCCTCGTTCATTGTTTTGCTAGCACAGTGTATAGGCCTAAAGTGTTTTTCATGATGTTGCCCCAAGACTGCACCTATGGCAAAGTTGCTTGCATCGCACATAAGCTTCGGTAAGTTTTTTGTTTAACGTTTCAAAAGCTTGAATACATTTATTGGAGAAGATGAGCGAAGTATTTTTCTCAAGAAGATGAGTCATCGTCGCGCCGGGAAATTTGGAAAAAATCCTTAATGAAACCGTCGGTAAAAACTACAGCATGTCCGAGAAAACTCGAACACCCTAGGACGGAGGTGTAAGAGGGTTTATAAAAAGAAAAACCTTTTATGGCAATCACGTTGACTTTGGCTTTTATTCGACCCAATCCCATTTTTGAAATCTTATAGCCAAGGACAATGCCTTCCTTAACCATAAAATGACTCTTTTCCAATTAGACAAAGATTGGTGTCTTCGCACCTTTTTGAGAATCTTGCTACACGATAGAATGCAATTTCCGAATGAATTCCAAAGACTAAAAGCGTCCAGTGAAGACTTCCTCGTTTTTTTCCGATCATATCATAAAGGATAGCCATCATACACCCGTTTGGAACGTGCCCGTGCATTGCATAAGCCAAAGGCATGCGACGGTAGCGAATGTTCCATAAGGACTCCGCGAATTTTGTCTTTTCTTGAATATGAGGGGTCAATAGGAATTTGAAAGTATAACCCTAGAAACCATGCGAGAAAACAATAGTACTCATTTGCCTCTAATCTCTCAAGCATTTGATCCATAAACGGTAGTGGAAAGTGGTCTTTACGGGAGCTTCATCAAGTTTCGGTAGTCAATGCAGTACACGCCACCCCGTAACCAATCGAGTCGGAATAAACTCGTTTTTATCATTTTCAACAACGGTAAAGCCACCTTTTTTCGGTATGCAATGTACGGGGCTTACCCAAGGACTATCTGAGATCAGGTAAATTAATCCGGCGTCAAGAAGTTTTTCAACCTCCTTTTTGATGACATCGTGGATTTTTAGATTCACCTGTCTTTGGTGTTGAACCGCCGGTTTGTAGTCCTCTTCCATAAGAAATCCAGAGAGTACAAAATTCCCGGGTTGAAGTCACCCTTGTTGTCGGAGAGTGTTCCAGCGATGGCTTGCTTGGTGGCGTTCACAACCTTTATGAGAGCGCTTTTTCCACGACACTCAAGTCTTTAGCAAATATGACGGGAAACTGTTGTCACCTTCCCAAAAATGCGTTATTCGGATGAAGGAGGTAAGTCCTATGAGTCGACCACGGGAGGTTCATCAATTGGAGATTTTATCAGTTTTAAGCTATCACAAACTTTATGTTACTTTTCGAATTTCCAGGCAATTAATTTCCTTGAGTGGGAGGGGTAATGATGGATCCATCATTGAAATTTCTATCAAGAATAAGATGTCCCCCCTCCGGTCATAATACGAGGGGGGGGGGAAGAGTCATCAACTTTCGGTGAAGTTGGATCATTGTATGAGCAAGGAAAGCATCGACTTTTTTTCCCTCGAGAAGAAATCAACTATCCCCGAAGGGAGTGAAGTCGGGACTAGGTAGAAACGATCGGTCATAATAGGAGTGGATAGCCACCTTGCATCACAACGAAGAAACCGAGAACTTCTTGAGAATACTCCTCAACAATCCTGTCAAATGATCGATTTGGTTTGCGTCATATCATCATAATTAGAGGAGTATCTCGAAGTTTGATCAAGATTGAATGTTACGGCTTCTTTTCCAACACGAAGAGTTAATTCACCTTCGTACACATCAATCAAAGCACGTCCGGTTTTTAAGAAGGATCTCCCTAGAATTAGGGGGACTCGGGGATCGGCATCAAAGTCTACGACTACAAAGTCGGCCGGGAATTGGAACTTTCCTACTTTTAAGTCGACATCTTCGGCGATACCGATCGGTTGGGTAATCGAACGGTCCGCAAGTTCAAGGGTCATTCAAGTAGGAGTAAGTTCCGGAAGAGAAAGCATTTTCCATACAGATAATGGCATGAGATTTATGCTAGTGCCAAGATCGGCCAAGGCTCAGCACTCATCCATTCCGGAAAATCACACGTATGAGAAATTTTGTGTGGTCCCAAGTTTTTTAGGTAACTTTTTGAGGAAAACCGCCGAGCAATGCTCATTCAACGGAGTTATAGCCATTTCACTTAATTTTTCTTTGTTTCCAATCAAACTCTTAAGTGTCGAAGAAAATTTAGGCATGAGAATTAAAGCATCCGCGAGGCTAATTTTGAAACTCAAATCTTTAAAGATTTTGTAGAATTTCTCAATTTGGTCGTTAGCTTTTTCATGGCGCCTTTCATCATTACCTCTCAAAGGATACGGAATCGACGGTTTCGGGTTAGGCATCAGAGCATTAACGGGCTCAAAATTTGGTACTTAAGGTTGAACTTGGACAACCGAAGGTTGGACGTCTTTAGTACTTCCGTTTTATTAAGGAAGCACCGTGTCCTTTGGTCACCTCGTTCACGTCCAGCTACTTTAGGAGGAGAAGTAGAAGTAGTAGGAAACGTGGGTCTTTGAAAAGCACCACCGCTTCGGTGTAAATACCCTTCAAGTCTACCATCGGGTTAGTAATGATATTACCTAGAAGTTACCCGAACTGAAGTGTAGAAGTGGTATTGGAATTTACGAATTTAGAAAGCATGTCCGTTAAATTGGTCATTTGATTTTGCAAGTTTTGATTTTGATTTTGTATATTTCTCATAACTACATCATTCGCTTTGACGTAGTTTTGAAAATCATCCTTCGACACACCTTGTGTTTGCGGCCGGAGTTTGATAAGGTGGAGCTTGGTGAACTGGTGGTTGATTAATCGGGGGTCGATAAATTAGGCCCTTTGGTTATAATTATTCCCCTCGTCTTGGTTGTAACGGTTTTGTTGTTTTCCTTGTTTTGTTGAACGGAGAAAACCGAGAGGGTCGAATTTAATTATTCACTCGAGGCTTGAAAACTGGTATTTCCTTGGTTGTAGTTAGCCGCGGCGGCTTGGGAAACATATTCTTGAATATTGTCACGATAAATGTTGCCATCGGTGACGGGACAATTTCGGTAAGAATAAGCACCACCACAAGTAACACAACTTTTCTCGGCCGCTTTTACGGGAGCGGGAGCTTAGGATTGGTTTCTATCGTGAAGCAAGCTTTCACCATGTATTTAAGTTCGGCAACATCGGGAGAAATACCAGGGGTAGAAGAGCTCGAACTCACTTTGGCAACAACCTGTTTGTTACGTGAATTACGAACTTTGGATTTGCTCTCAATGATTCTTAGGCAATCATGGGCCATTTTATCGAAAAAGTTACCACCCGCGGCGGAATTCAACGAATCTTGATCATTAGAGTTTCAAACATTATCAGCAAGTATCGAGATGATGTAAACACGGAAAAACCTGATGTGGGGCATGCCCCTGAAGAAGATCATTGAATCGGTCCCATGCCTCATAAAAACTTTCATCAAATCGTTGTTGAAATCTCGTGATTTCATTTCGAAGATTTGTTGTTTTGGAAGGAGGGAATAATTTGTTGATGAATTTTGAAACAAGACCATCCCATGTGAGAATCGATCGAGAGGGTTCTTTTTCAAGCCAAATCCAAGCGGCACCCTCGAGGGAAAATAGGAAAAGCATAAGCTTAACCGACATACTCGAGACGTTCGGGAACTTCATCCTAGAAGTGATCTGTTTGAAATAACGAATGTGAGCATGAGGGTCTTCTTTGTCATGTCCAAAAAATTGTTTGTTTTGAACGAGGGTAAGCAAACCGTGCTTAAGCTCAAAGTTGTCCGCGGTGATCTCGGGAACAACGATGGCATCCTCGTAACCCTCGGTGGGTGCTTCGAGCAATTGAGCCATAGTACCATTATCGTCCATCGTAACTACTGAGGATCTTGGATTTATCATTGGTTTCCACAAGATTAAATGTTTCAACAAAATTCGGTGGGACTTGTTGTTGTTGACGGTTAGAATTACGAGATTGAGAACGAGTGGGCATGCACTAAAATATAAAAAGAAAATTTATACTAATTTTCTTTTCTTTTTTTCTTTTACTTTTTTTGGTTTTTCAATAATGTATTCACAATTTGTTTTAATAACGGACAATGAGATAAGACACTTAAACCTAATAATCAACTCGCTTCTCGGTAACTCATTAAAAGAGAAAAACCACAAAGGAGCGTAGGGGAGTAGGAACGCGCGAAGCATTAAAAACCATTTCTCCTTAGGGTAGTAGTTCCTAGGAATACACCCCTTATACCCTCTTAAGTTTGAGTTTTAACTTTCAAAGGTAGGAACCGACCTCGAGAGAGACACAAAGGTAAGTTTTTGACTCTTTAGTTCGGGAACTTATTAATGATAATACTTAATGGAAAGTATTATATTGATGGTGAATTTTATTTCTTTTTTATGGATAATGTTTTAATATTTTAAATTTTTTATATATTATATATATACTAATAAAAGAAAAATCTTTTTGTATTTTTTTATATGAAAATAAACAAAATAACTTCACACGGAAGGATCTTCAAACACAAATTGTCAAACGGCTCAACAATCGTAAACAATCATCCCCGGCAACGGCGTCAAAAACTGATTGCTCTATTTATACTAAACTAATGAAGGTTCTAGGAGGTGTGATTTCTTTATGAGAGCTTTTGCAGGTGTGTTTGTTGTGTGAGAGTCTTCAAAGACTCATCTTGGCCATTGAATTTGAGTAGTGTCCATGTAATATAATCATAGCCCTTGATCTTTTGTCTTGTTCTCATGATGAATAGGGATGCAAAGGATTGCCAAGGTGGCAATAAGGGGAGGGATAAGGTTGGTTGACAAGGGAGAGAAGAAAGGGGAACAGTGTTGGTCTGTTATTTGGCGGGTAGTGGAGACAGGGCACATGAAGGAGATGTACAGTTGTTCCCGCTTTATTTGAAGTTTGGAGACATGGCAAGAATGGTCCCTGAAAGTGTTATATGTTATTGCATCCATCGTCCTTAAGTTGTGCAACTTTGGCCCTTTTGGTTATAGATGGTTTGCACCGTTAGTCCTTAACGGGGTAAGGGTTAAGGGGTAACGGGAGTTAAGAGTTTGTTATAAAAGGGGTGATGTTGGTTTGGGCTTGTTATGGGCCGGGGTCGGTGTTATAAAAAGGATTTGGGCTTTTTGGTAAGGAATAAGGTTATAAGGATTTAGTATTTAAGTGGGCTGACCCGGGCCCACTAGGTGGGTACGGGTGGGCCCACTTTTGGCAATTTAGGTTTTCGGGTTCGGTTTTCGATGCTCTTTCCAATGCCACTTCCCGGGGTTGACTTTGACTTTGACTTTTTTTGTTGACTTTGACTTGGTCTTTTTGACTTCTCACGGTCTTTCCGTTCTCGTGCTCGGTTTTGTCATTTTGGCTTTGATTTTTGTCCTTTTCTTGGATATCCGTTTCCTGCACAATACAAATGCAAAACATACAAATGCAATGTATTTTTGGTACGTTTTTAGTCATTTAAGTCCGGTTTTAGTGGATAAAGGTATGTGTAGGGGAGATTTTTAGCTGTGTTTTTATGAAAGTGATGGTCATTAAATATTCCCGAGCCTTGTATAAGAAAAACTTAGTTTACGGGAATTTATCAAAGCTAATTAGGCCTAGGTGTCGGGCTTAAGTCCATTGGTAATAGGTCCGGCCAAAGTCAAGCCCAACAACCCAAGAAGGGTTTTATCTCTTGTAACTATAAAAATCCCTCTCCTAGTGTGGAGAGGGTGTTGCTTCTTATTTCTTTCTAGTGCAAGTAACCATCTTTATTTTTCTCTCTTTGTTTCTCTCTCTAGTTCTTTCTCTCTCTAAAATCTTTTCTCTAATTTTGTGTTTAAGGTGATGAAATGATATCTCTACATTAGACTCATACTAATTATACGTTTTACTTTTAGCGTTCCTATATGTGCCTATTTCATCCATTAATCCAACTCTTACCCTGGCCACGTTGTCCTTGGTTCTTAGCATTTTGTCAACTCCTAAAACTTTTATTTTTGTGTAAGTTTCTTCGGGGCCGACAGTGTACCTGGTGACTTTAACCTTTTCAATTAATATTGGGGTGGTTCCCAATAGGTCATTCCTAGTGGTTTATATTTTCTTTTTTGTAGGCTTCAATGTCTAGGTTAATGAACCCGTCATAAGATTTTGGTTCTAAATAGTCTATTATTCCTTCTAAATCGTCCTCGTCTTCACTTTTATCAATAAACCAATCCTCATCCAGTTGTCTAGAACAAGTCATAATATTTCGTTTGATTTATCATTTCCGCATTCCTCTGGATCCTCAATATCTTTGAAATCCACATCATCCTGATCTTTGTTGTATGTTTCTTTCCAATGGTCTTTGAGAATTCTTTCTCTAGTCATCTTGCATACTTTCCCCTACCTTATTCTTATCCAGTCATTCAGGCTTAGTTCTTCCCACGCAAGTTTCTCTCATCTGCTATCGTTGGTGCTCTCCCAATAGCATTTCTTTTTATCATGAGGCGAGTCTCCCCCATCACATATGTCACTATCAGGATGCCCAATACTCGTGCCCACTATCTTTTTCTTGTGAGATATCCCTACACCAATGCACCCTTAGTTTTCTTATAGGAGTGAGGTACATGTGTTGTTCTATATTTGCCCTATCCAATTTTTCAATTTTCCATGGGTCCCTTTGATCCGTCGTCTTGTAAACTATCTCTTCATAAGATTCCTAAAATTCAATCTCATAAGTAAAAATATCAGGGTCGATAGCCAATAACTGGTTAATCCCACAGGATTCAAATTCGTATAGGAATAAATCATAATCTATATTTTTCAAATCATCATTCTCCAAGCGATCTTTGCTTTTGATGGCGCGAACCGATTCGACAGGATTATTTACGAAACTGTGCCTCATTTTGAATATGACTTTTTCATTTCCCATCTTTAAAGAAATTGATTTCCTAAAGATGTTTACCGTGGCATGTGTTGTGGCCAGTAACGGTCTTCCTAAAGTGATGGGCATCCTAAAATCCTCAACCATTTCAAGAACAACAAAGTCAACTGGAAAGATATTTGTCGATTTTTATCAGCAAGTTTCTCACTATTCCTTTAGGGGTTCTCTTTGTGTTATCAGCCATTTCGATTATCATGTCAATATGTTCTAGTTTTCCCATCCATAAGCGTTTGTACATAGAGAAGGGCACGATACTAATGCTAGCTCCTAAATCAGCTAAAGCTTTATTAAAATCTAATCTTCTAATGGAATAGGGGAGAATAAAACTTCTTGGATCCTGTTCCTTGGGAGGTAGTTGATTTCGGAGTAGAGCAGAGCACTTAGGATTCATTCTAAATTCTTCATCGTCTTCGTTTCTTGGTTTGTTGGCTACTAAATTTTTTATGTGTTTGGCATAATTGTCTGTTTGCCTAATCTCTTTCAGGAGAGGACGGTTTATCCTAATTTTTTTATACTTTCCATAGTTTCATGAACTAAGGCTTCTTTTGCGTATTGTTCCAGACGTTTAGGGAACAGAATTGGTGGTTCATATGGTTTGACATAGTGGCTAATGTTTTTCTTCTCCTTTTGAGGTGCCTGTTTTATATTGGTTGCGCTATTGTTTATTACTACATCCTCTGCTTTTTCGGCTTCTTGCTCATTTTCATTCGAAAATCCTGAGTTGGCAGAAAAGTATTCAATTTCTTTGGGAGAGTAATAAAAAAGCATGTATAGAGGTAGACCATCTTTACTATAGATTGCCTTGCATTCTTCTGGCTTTCCCCCGTTTGTTCGTCCATCAACTTCGTTTGCTAAGGTTTTTACCTTTGTTTCGAGACTTTGGATGATCTTGTCGTGATTTTCTCGATTGGCTTCAGTGTTTAGGTAAAATTTCCTTAACCACTCATCTTGTTTTGCTTATCTCTTAGCTTCTTCTTTCATGAATTTGTTGATTGTTTCTGTGAGACTTGGTTTCCTTTCTCCTGATGGTGGCTGGTCATATGACTCGTATCCCGATGCTCATTGTCACTTGAAAAAGGTCTACCGAATTCTCATATTTAACTTCCTCCATGCTTTTTACTGCTTCATTGAGGAGACATTCTTTGTCAAGATGAGCTCCTCCGCAAGTTTGGCATCCGACTTGAATAGCACGCACATTCTCCTTAAGCTTCTTCATATCTCTACATAGGTTATCCAATTTGCTTACAATAGTAGTGATTCCTTCAGAGTTACTACTATCACTATCTATATTCCTGCTAGATGAACCATCATGCCACTTTTAGGAGTGGTCAGCCATGGTCTGGATTGTCGTCAATGCTTGAGCACAGGTATTGGCCCTTGTGAGTTAAGCAATTGACGGTTCATATTTCCCAAGCCATTGTAGAAGATATTCACCTTCTGATGGTTATTGATGTCGTGAGTTGGGCACTTGTAAAGCAGGTCATTATACCTCTCCTAAGCCTGGTATCATGATTTATCGCCTTCTTACTTGAAGTTACGGATGTCTTCAAGCTGCTTAGCGGTCTTGGATGACGAACAGTTACTTTGGATGAAAGCTTTCTTAAGGAGATCCCAGGAATCAACGGTTCTTGGGGAAAGTCTGTCCACCCACCTTTTAGCGGCTCCAGTAGAACCTGGTCCACATGCTCGTGAGCATCGTTGTTTTTACCTTCGGAAAAGGTGTCCTCCCTTAATTCTCGCATGAATTGACTATTGATCTCGAAGTTCACATTGGCCTCAAATCTCCTATTCTGGGTTTAACAACCACATCTCGGTGTCTGGTTCCCTTAAGTCCAATGCTAATGTATTAGCTTCATGTGGAGCGTTCTCGATTTCTCCTTCAGCCATTATGTTTCCTGAAATGCTGAATAAAACTTAGTTATAAAATAAATAATTGTAAGAAATCAGACTAAAACTAATTTTTAGCTCCCCGGCAGTGGCGCCAAAAACTTGATGCGTTCTTTATTTTTAAATATTAATTTGCCAAATTTTAAATTTATAAAACTTGTATACCAATGTCTACACGCACTAACGGGTAGAGAATTCGATCGTATATAGTGCAGGTATTCCGAGGTCGTTCCCAAGAGCTAAGTTGAATAGATTTAATTTGATTATGTCACGTTGACAAAAAATGGTTTTCGATTGATTTGAGATTTTAACAGAAAATAAATGCAGAAAGTAAATTGGTTTGAAAACAGTAGGGAGAAAGGCGTGCTAACCTAGTTATTTCATTACTATGCTATGTTGTTTATTTCATGTACAATGTCTAATTATTATTTCATCTACATAACCCCAAACCCTAATGGCATTTGAGGTCTGCTCTATACTTCTTGTGATCCCGAATCCACCGCAAGTCACAAAGGTATGGCATCCAAGTTGCAGTGATTAAACCCCGACTATCCTAAAGACCTGTCTATAGCCTAGATAGATTATAAACCCTCTCTGAAAGAGTTCTTGTGCTTTTTAAGTGTTTAATGTGATAAAGGCGATAATTTAGTAAATTCCTACACTAAGGATAGATGCCAACCTACCCTAGTACCCTGCGAACCCCATGTTCAACCGGTAAGTCTAATAACAGAACTAACAGAATCCAAACCACCTTCAACACTACCAAAACCCAAGGATTGATGACATACTTAAAGGATATCTAATAAAGCAGCAATTAAGATAGGAAATATTCAACAAAGCAGTTGTAAATTCATAACTAGGCTAGCACTTAAAGTTTTTAGCCACTCATGGTAATAGTAAGATAAGAAATAAATAAAAAAATCTTGGATTGAAATATCATAATTCTTACAAACTGTGTTTATGAAGGATTAATGCTAAAATTAAGTAATGTGATTCTCCCTTGGACTGCTTGGTGGAATGCTTCGTCTTCTAGAAGCCTTGTTCGTCTCTTAGTACTGTGTTGTGAAGTGGTGAAGGGAGTGATGCTGAATGAGCCGTCCAAGCCCTCTTTTTATAAGTTTCGACTATGTTACGACGTAACCATTATGTAGGTGTTACGCCGTAATCAAGCTGAGGTGGACTTCCCTTTTGCAGGCTTAATTAGTGTTACCGCGTAACCATGAAGTGTATGTTACGTCGTAATGCTGATAAGGATGAGTCATCTTTCTTCTATGAGATATGTTACGGCGTAATGATGATGAAGAGTTTACGCCGTAAAAGTGGTGTTGACTCATTTCTTCGTTGATAATGGTTACGTCGTAACTCCTTCGTGGTTGTTACGTCGTAACTAGCCTTGAACTTTTCACTTGTTTGCTTTCCATGTCCAAACCTCGTGCCTCCTGCTCAAATGCTCGTATTTTCCCTTAAACGAACTATGAAGTGATTAAGTAACATTTTCAGGTATTTATAACATAATTATAAGCATTTTCATAGGGAATTTGATACTAAAAAGTATTAACTATTTAATGTTATCATAAACCCTAAAAGACCTAAACCCTTAATTAGTGAAAAAACTTCTAGTATAAGAGTCACGATCGTGATCGTGTAGAAAGTGGGAAAAAACACACTTTCTACAAAGTCTAAAAAACCCTCTAAAACCAGCAACCGGATAAACACAATGAAAAAAAGAATGAACCTTTTTTCGATAAATAACGTCGCGTGCCGATGCGTAACCGTGTGTCCGACCGGTGGAGACTTATAACGTCGCGTGACGGTGCGTCTGACCGGTGGAAGCGAAAATTTATGTATGATTTTCTTCAGAATTTAATTACGAATCCACGACTGTTTACGGTGTCAACTAACTCTAAGATGTTTAAGAGTTATAAGCAAACATCATATTAAAAGAAATCAATCATTTTAGATGCATAAGTAAACATCATATTAAAAGAAATTATAACAATTCCAATAGTAAAGATCTTTAGAAATTGAGGTAAAAACAAATGATAAAATAAATAATAAAATGTCCTAATATTAAGTTATAAAAATAAATCAGGAAAATGTTTAGAAACTACAGTAGTTACTTTAAAGAAAGATAACAAGAATTTATGAATATTTTTGTCCATTAAGAAGGTAATTAACTATTGTGCTAATGATGAAAAAGTACACGATAAATGAAGCGTTTTTTTTCTCAAATGTTAAAGTAGTCCACTATACAAGCAAGTGGAAATTTCAAAATGAGCTATTTGCAAAACGTAATCTGAAAGTTCTATGTTGATTTTAATTATTAGAATAACAAACAAGTGGCCAAAATCCTTATATAACATGTGATGCATATTTATAACTAACAATATAAAATTAAAGAAAATGCCAATAATAATAATATATACTAATACACAGTGTAAAAAACACTGTTCACCTTAAAAAAGCACTGTACAAGCTACAGTGCTTGGCCCGGCGCCATTATTTTTTTTTCTTTTTTTTTAATATTGCCTACGGTGTTGGGCCTGACAATTTTTTTTATTTTTTTGAAAAAAAAATGTTAGCAAAAAGTAACCGACGCATTCAGATAAAAAAATTTTACCCCGCGGTAACATTTCCGAATTGACTTAAAACACTCGTCATTTTACACATGGATCAAAAAAATAAATTCCGCAAAAAAAAAAAAATAATAATAATAAAATAATAAAAAAAAAAAATTTAAGACATCAAAAATTAACCCGCACAATTAAACAGTGGAGACCTGAAAAAATAAAACCCCGCATAACAAAATACAATTCTCTTTAAAAAGCCCATGTTCCCAAGAAATTATATTAAAAAAAATCCCGTAAATCTAAAAAAAGAAAATCTTTAAAATAAGCCTCACACATAAAGCCCATGATAAAAAAAACCAAACTATAAACATGGAGGCCCGAAAAAATAAAAACGCACAAAATAAAAAAAATTAAAATAATAACGCCTCGCGTAGAATAAAACGACGTAGTTTTATTCTACACGCTACAGTGCTCGGCCCTTTGGGGTCCCAACTTGGGCCAACCCATTTGGTTTTTTTTTTTTTTTTTTTTTTAGGCAATGTAAAAAAAACCGCTCGGCACAAAATAGAAAAAAAAAATTACAAAAATATTGACTTATTAAAATAAAAAAATACCAAAACCCGCACAAATAAAAAATAGAAAAGAATAAAAATAAAATTTTAACGCAAAAATTATCCCGCACTATAAAACCGATGAGACCGCAACAAAATAAACCTACACTAGAATACAATAAAAAAAACGCCATTTATCCTAATAGAAAATCATATTAAAAAAAAAACCCGCATAGCCAAAAAAAGAAACTTAAAACATGGAGCCCCACACATAGCTCATATAAGAAAAAGAAAAAAAACTATTAAACCATGAGCCGAAAAATAAAACCAAACGACACAATAAAAAAAAATAAAAAATAATTAATTACCTCGCAACCCCGCGAAAAAAATTAACGACCCGCAATATTTTTTTTTTTTTTTTTTTTAATTGGTACGAAAGTGCTTGGGGTCCCGCCCTAATTTTTTTTTTTTTTTTTTTTTTTTTAAAATTGTTGTCACAAAACTAGGGTGAAAAATGTTACAAAAGTACCGACGCATTCAATAAAAAAATACCGTACCCGCAATAACATTGTCCGAATTAACAAAACTTAAACACTGTCAATTTAACCACGTGAAGACCAAAAAAATAACTTCGCAAAAAAATAAAAAATAATAAAATAATAAAAAAATAAAATATTAACTAGTCCAAAAATTAACCCAGCACTATAACCATGAGACCGAATAAAAAAATAAACCAAAACCCTCAACAAATAAAAAACGAAAAGAAAAAAATCAAAATTTTAAACCGCAAAAATTAACTCCCACTATTAAACATGAAGACCGAAAAAATAAAACGCCACAGCAGAATAGAATTGTAAAAAAACGCCCATGTTCCTATAAAATTATATTAGGAAACATGAGCCCCACACATAACACATATAAGAAAAAAAAAGAAACCTTTAAACATGAGCCCCACACATAAACTCATATAAGAAAAAAAAAACAAACTATTAAACATGAGGCCGAAAAAATAAAACCACACAAAATAAAAAAAAATAATAATAATAATGTCTCGCAACTACGCGAAAAAAATTAACGACCCGCAGCAACGCGCGGGAATGCCTCGCAACTACGCGAAAAAAATTAACGACCCGCAGCAACGCGCGGATAATCACGCTTGTATATAATAATAACAATTGAAAAAAACACTATTCACGTAAGCACTGTAGCAAGCTACAGTGCTTGGGCCGGCCCAATATTTTTTTTTTACATTGCTACAGTGCTGGGCCGGCCCAAATTTTTTTTTTTTTTTTTTTTTTTTTAAATTGTTGGCACAAAATAGGGGAAAAAAATGTTACAAAAGTACCGACGCATTCAGATAAAAAAATACCCGCGGTAACATTTTCCCGAATTTGACTTAAACACCGTGTCAATGTTTAAACACGATAGAACCAAAAAAATAAATTCGCAAAAAAATAAAAAATAATAAAATAATAAAAAAATAAAATTTTAACTCAAAAATTAACCCGCACTATTAAACATGAGACCGAAAAAATAAACCCGCACAAAATACAATTCTCATTTAAAGCCCATGTTCCCATAAAATTATATTAAAAAAAAATCCGTATAGCAAAAAAAAACAAATCTTTTAACAAAAGCCCCTACAAATAAGCCCAGATAAAAAAAAAAACAAACAATTAAACATGAGGCCGGAATATAGACGACGAATTTGTTCAAACACGCTATACAGTGCTCCGTCCCTTTGGTCCCCTAACTTTGGTCCGACCCATTTGTTTTTTTTTTTTTTTTTTTTTTGTAGTGCAATGAAAAAAAAAAAAAAAACCGCTCGGCACAAAATAGAAAAAAAAAAATACAAAAATATTGACTTGGCCCAATTTTTTTGTTTTTTTACATTGCTACAAACTGTGCTGGGGCCCCCAGGCCCAATTTTTTTTATTTTTTTATTTTTTTTTAAAAATTGTTGGCGCGACAAAATAGGGGGGTGAAAAAAAAAAAAAAAATATGTACAAAAGTACGCGACGCATTCAGATAAAAAAAAACCCCCGGTAACATATTTTTCCGAATGACTTAAACACTGTCTATTTACAACGTGAACCGAAAAAAATGAAATTCGCAAAGAAAAAATAAAAAAATCATAAAAAAATAAAATTTTAACATCAAAAAAGAATCACCTCACATTAAACATGGAACCGAAAAATAAACCCGCACAAAATACAATTCTATTTAAAGCCCCATAGTTCCCATACAAATATATTAAAAAAAATCCGTAAAGCTAAAAAAAAAGAAATCTTTTAAACATAAGCCCCCCACATAAGCCCATATAAAAAAAACAAACTATTAAACATGAGGCCGAATAAGACGACGTAGTTTTGTTCTACACGCTATAGTGCTCGGCCCTTTGGGCCCCCAACTTGGGCCAACCCATTTGGTTTTTTTTTTTTTTTTTTTTTTTTTTTTTTTTTTTTTTTTGTATTCAAAGTAAGAAAAAACCTTCGAGCACAAAATAGAAAAAAAAATTACAAAATATTGACTTATTAAAATAAAAAAATACCAAAACCCGCACAAATAAAAAATAGAAAAGAATAAAAATAAAATTTTAACGCAAAAATTAACCCGCACTATTAAACATGAGACCGAAAAAATAAACCCACACAGAATACAATAAAAAAACGCCATGTTCCTATAAAATTATATTAAAAAAAACCCGCATAGCCAAAAAAAGAAACCTTTAAACATGAGCCCCACACATAAGCTCATATAAGAAAAAAAAAACAAACTATTAAACATGAGGCCGAAAAAATAAAACCACACAAAATAAAAAAAATAAAAAATAATAATGCCTCGCAACTACGCGAAAAAAATTAACGACCCGCAGCAACGCGCGGGTAATCACGCTTGTTTAAAAAATGACTCAATAGATATAAGAGTAATAAGTCTATTATTTTAAAGATATAATGTGTAAACTTAAATGTTAGATTACATTTCAAAGACTCATTTGCATCCGCCACATATATGATCACATTCAAATTCAAATTTGTTGGAAAAGAGGTCGTCTCACATTTAATCTTACATGTCAAACTATTTAAATTCATTAAGACTTATGTCATTTTGATTATTTATTTTTTTAATTGGAGTAGTGAAACTAATATATGTGTAGTGAAACGCTTTTTACTAGTGAATTATATCAAATCATTGTCAAATCTGGAACTAACTGGTTAGTTAACAAAAACACCAAGCAATATGATATAGAAAAAACAAGTATCAAAGTGAACCTAGTTTTAGTGATGTTGTGATGCAATCAAGAGAAAACACTTATATTGTGAAAGACATGATACAAATGAGGTATATTTGATGTTTTTCTTGTTAAAACGGCCTATATAAACTTAGATGTGAGACAGTCTCATATTCACTTTCCTCAAATATAAAACATAATAAGTGTTCATTTTAAGAAAATCCAATAACTACGCTGTCAACCAATTAAATATCATATTTATAAACTAAAATTTATTTTCATTTGTTGAAA
>BQNB010081886.1:22500-29490 GCA_026074375.1 Tanacetum coccineum
ATTCGTCACTACAAAAAGGATAATGGTAACCCCACCATTAACTACTTCATTTATGAAATTCATAGTAATAGAGATACATGTCCTACCTAGACAGAATTTGTAACTTGCTATCCTCTTACCTAACAGGCAAATCTTTGCCTCCGTGGAAAGGATGATTCATTCGGATCGACATGAGAGTCCAACTACATTGCATTGCCAGAATCCATGTTGTATATTTGAAAGAGGTTGACCCCCTTGCTTCTCTCACGGTACAATCCTCTTCCCGCCGAGCCCCCTTTCTCCTGGGTCCACAGAGACAAAATGTAGGACTGGCGCCAACAGTTCATCATGGAAGAAAGGACTCACCAAGCCGGGATCACTAACTAAGACTAATCTAATATGAATTAATACTAATATAATAGAAAAGAACTGTCTTTTCTGTATATACTTTCCCCGGTTCTGCTGCTACCGCGAGCTTTACGTAATCGATCGGATTATATAGATATCCCTTCAACACAGCATAGGTCATCGAAAGGATCTCGGAGACCCACCAAAGCACGAAAGCCAGGATCTTTCAGAAAATGTATTCCTATTCGAAGAGTGCATAACTGCATGGATAAGCTCACACTAACACGTCAATTTAGGATCCAATTCGATATTTTCCTTGAGAGGTATCAGGAAGGAATTGGAATGGAATAATATCGATTCATACAGAAGAAAAGGTTCTCGATTGATTCAAACACTGTACCTATGGGATAGAGGAAGAGGAAAAAACCGAATATTTCACATAATGCTTTTAATCAATCTGATTTATTTCTTACCCTTCGCTCAATGAGAAAATGAGTCCAATTCTAAAGGATCAACCCTATGGGACTTAAGGAATAATATAAAAAAAAGAGGGAAAAATATTAATTTTAATAAATAAACTAGTAAATAAAAAATGAAGAGAAGATTCAGATTCCAAATGAACAATTCAACCTTGAAATGGATCTTTCTATCTCGAAGAATGAGGGCAGGGGATTGATCGAGTAAAGATTCCTTTGCTTCTTATTATAAGATCGTGATTGGATCCGATATGTTTGGTAAAGGTGAATAATCTTCTCCTTTGAGAATAATCAAAAACGGGAAGTGTTCATTGGACATGAAACGTGACGAAATTGGTCTAGTTACTCTCTTCGGGACGGAGTGGAAGTGGGGAGGGGATTCTCGAACGCGGAAAACGGATTCAAATAACTTCGAAGAATTGAAACGAGGAGCCGTATGAGGGATGTAAAATCTCTTGTACGGTTCTGTAGAGTGGCAAGTATGGGTGACTTATTGTCAACTTTTCCTCTACACCCAAAACAAAAACCAAACTCTTCCTTACGTAAAGTTGCCAGAGTACGATTAACCTCGGATTTAAATCTACTTTGGCTTATATACCTGGTATTGGCCTAATTCACAAGAACTTTCTGTTGTCTTTGTAAAGAGGGGGGAGGGTTTAAGATTGTACCGTGTCGTGAGTTATCACATTGTTCGAGGAACCCTAAAAAGGGGGATTTTGCTGTAGGAGTAAAGGATCGGTCAACAAGGGCGTTCTAGTGCGTTGTAGAGTTCTTATCCAAAAGACTTAGTATCATTTTGATATGGCTTGTGAATTCGCTTTGAAACATTGTGAATGTGTTGGCTATACCCAGATAAACGAAAGGTTCGTTAAGGGATGGAGAAGGCTACATGAGACAAAAGATCTTCTTTCTAAAGAGATTCGATTCGGAATATTATATGTCAATGTTCAATATGAAAAAATTTCAGAGGTTTTCCCTGACTTTGTCCGTGTCATCAAACAATTCGATTACCTCGACTTTTATAGAAAACAGGTCCGAAGTCAAATAGCAATGATTTGTAGCACTTCTTTGTACACTTATTTTCGGAAACCCAAGGACTCAATCGTATGGATATGTAAAATACAGGATTTCCAATCCTAGCAGGAAAAGGAGGGAAACGGATACTCAATTAAAGTGAGTAACAGAATTCCATACTGGTCTCATAGTACATATTGAATTCTGCGGGAAGCCGTATTCGATGAAAGTCGTATGTACGGTTGGAGGGAGATATTTCAATATCTTTCGAGATCCACCCTCAATATGTGGTAAAAAAAAAAGCCAAAATAAGTGATTTTAGCCACTTACTAAAAATAAAACTGATTCTTGAACCCCTTTCACGCTCATTGTCACGCTCGATAGGTCCTGCAGAAGAAGTAAAAAAACATGCAAAATCCGATCCAATTTATCGTTATCGATTAGTTAACAGGTTGGTTAACCGTATCTGAAAACGGAAAAAATCATTGGCTTATCAAATTATTATCGTAGCCAGTGAAAAAGATTAACAAAAGACAGAACACAAATCCAATATCTGTTTTACGTCAAGCAATAATGGGACGAACTCCGGGTTATAGCAGTAAAAGCAAGACGTGTAGGTGGATCGACTCTTCAAGTTCCCATTGAAATAGGATCCCACCAAAGGTAAAGCACTTGCAATTCGTTGGTTATTAGCGGCATCGAGACAGTCCGGGTCGAAATATGGCTTTCAAATTACAGATCCGAAATTAGTGGATGCTGCAAAGGGGAGTGGCGATGGCCCATACGCCAACAAGGGAAGAGATCATAGAATGGCAGCTAGAGGCAAATAGAGCTTTTGCACTTTTTTCGTTTAATCCCTATGAACAGGATCTTATATCCTATTAATTCTCGATCAGAAAAAGAATCAAAGAGGAGAAAAAGAATGAATCGGAATTGATCGTATATTTCTCGAAACAACGATAGGGGAAACGAAAGATGAAAAATAAATCATGGATCAGCTAAGCCTCTCGGGATTTCTAAGAATAAGAAAGAAGACCTCATGTAAAAATACCATGGAATAAGGTTTTTGATTTCCTTTCATGGATTTCCATAATATTCCATTCGAAATATGGAAACATTTGGGATTTTTTTAGATATTGCGATGCAGGATAATAATTCATGATCTGGCATGTACAGAATGAAAATTCATTCTCGATTCTACGAGAATTTTTATTGAAAGCCTTTATTTGATTCTTTCGATGGAAGTTTGATTTTCCAGAATGTATCCTAATTTTTGGCCTAATTCTTCTTTGATGATCGATGCAACCTCTGATCAAAAAGATATTACCTTGTTATATTTCATCTCTTCAACAAGTTTAGTTAATGAGCATAACGGCCCTATTCCGTTCCGATGGACACGAGAGGCAACCTATGATTAGCTTTTCGGGAAATTTCCAAAGAACAATTTCAACGAATTTCAATTTTCTTATTTTACTATGTTCAACTCTATGTATTCCTCTATCCGTAGAGTACATTGAATGTACAGAAATGGCTATAACCGAGTTTCTCTTATTCGTATTAATAGCTACTATAGGAGGAATGTTTTTATGCGATGCTAATGATTTAATAACTGTCTTTGTAGCTCCAGAATGTTTCAGTTTATGCTCCTACTATTATCTGGCTATACCAAGACATGATGTACGGGTCTATTGAGGCTACTATGTTTGTAATATTTTACTCTATGGGTGGGGCAAGCTCTTTATTCTGGTTCTTGGTTTCTCATGGCTATATGCGTTTCATCCGGGGGAGACGATCGAGCTTCAAGAAATAGTGAATGGTCTTTATCAATACACAACTGTATAACTCCCCAGGAATTTCAATTGGCTCATATTCATCACTGTAGGAATTTGGTTTCAATGCTTTCCCCAGCCCCTTCTCATAATGGCTCCTGGACGTATATGATGGAGTGTGGTTTCGTTGATATATCCTACCTCTCTATCTAATCTCTGAGATGTTTGGATTTTTTCAAAACTCCATGGACATGCGGAGAGAACATGCATATCCCCCACTCGGACCAAGACCAGAACTTTACTTGTTCAAATAACATTAAGGTGAAGCAGGGCGTCAGGTTCGACGAATCTCTATATGAATAAAACAAGATCCGTTTGCAAGTTTCGTTATTACGGGTATAGTTCCTACAAAGGATCAGGGACTAATGTCGTATAAATACTTGAATTCTCGGTGTAGATGCTCATAGTTGTGTTCTCATCCTTTCAGAGGACCTACGAAGTGTAATGTAGGAGCATCGTCGACAATGGATCACCCTAAGATGATCTTCTCATGGCTTTTGAGAACGAAAATCAATCAGCATGGTTCTACTTTCTGAACTTGCTCCTTACGGAACCAAGATCGAATAGATTGAAAAATAGTCATTCACAACCACTGATTGAAAGGATTCCTCGAAAAGTTAAGGGTATTAGTAATCTTTTTTAGAAATGGAATGGTTTCGGTCTTATACATTACGCGAGGAAGGTATCAAAAAACTGAAAGATGAGGAGTTCTTTCTTTCTTTTAATCACTTAGGAGCCGTGTGAGATCGAAAGTTCTCGATGCTCGGTTGAATGAGAGAAAGGAAGTGAGCGAATCCTCTTTTCGACTCTAACTCTCCCACTCACAGTCGTTTGTTTTCTTTCTGTTACTTCAGAAGTAGCTGCGTTCAGCTTCAGCCACTCGAATTTTCGATATCCTTTTATTTCTCATCAAATGATGCATTTCTTATGGAAATCTAGCTATTCTTAGCATTGATATTGGGGAATTCATTGTATTACTCAAACAAGCATGAAACGTATGCTTGCATATTCGTCAATCTAGGGTCAATTCGGATTATTTAATTATTTGGAATAATTGTTGGAGACCCAAATGATGGTATGCAAGGCATGATAACTTATATGCTGTTCTATATTCTCCCATGAAATCTAGGAAAACTTTTGCTGTTTGCATGATTTATCTTGGTCCTACGTACCGGAACTGGAGAACATTTCGGGGATTAAGCAGCAGGATTATTATACACGAAAAAAGATCCTTTTTTGGCTCTTCTTTAGCCCTATTGTCTTCTTATCCCTAGGAGGTCTTCTCCACTAGAGGTTTTTTCGGAAAACTCTATTTATTCTGGTGTGGATGGCAGGCAGGCCTATATTCTTGTTTTAATAGGACTCCTTACAAGCGTTGATTTCTATTATACTATTATCTAAAAATAATAAAGTTATTAATGGGGACTGGACGAAACCAAGAAAGACACCCCTCACGTGCGAAATATAGAAGATCCCCTTTAAGATCATAACAATTCCATCGATGAGTATGATTGTTATGTGTGATAGATCTACTATACAGGAAATATCAATGAATCCGATTATTGCAATTGCTCAGGATACCTTTTTTAGTTTCTAGGGTTATTCTAGTTCAAGATCCCTCTTATTAACTGGAATCAAAGAAATAGTAGATCTGTTCACGCCCCAAAAATGGTAATGCGGCTTGGTTTTTGAACTTATAATCTATAATCTGATGATCTAAGTCGCTTCTATGATTTAGTTCATTTCATACCGGGACACAGACCGGAAAGTTATATACATTCTCATTGTGAGTTGGGGTCAATTGATGCGTATCTAAATAGATACTTAGTTTACATATGGATCTACGTCTGTTACATTCCAATTTAAGGCGTAATCGGACCTGCTTTTTTACATATCTCTCGTTATTTGGGACCCTTATTCACATCTTTGGGTTCTATTGAATCGAGAAATAGATTGATTGTCCATCTTTTTGATTATATTGGGGGGAATTTATCTATATAGGCTCATTCTCCGGATAATTCAAATTGAAGCAATTGGATGTACATTGGGCTATATGACATGACCGATCACTAGAAATACCCCAACACTCCCACTTTTGTCATGTATTCCATACTTCACACTAGAAGATATTCATATTCATGGAATACGATTCACTTTCAAGGATGGCCTTGGTGGTGAAATGTAGGACACGCGAGGACTCAAAATTCTTGTGTCAACGAGCGTGGGAGGTTCGAGTCCTCTTCAGGATATATGGAGAATGTCATTGAATGAGCAATTCAGAAGAGAGCTGGTAGCAAATACCGATTCCGATCCGAAGCTCTCTTGGAATAAGTTCGGCAGCGGATCACGGAAAATCTTGCGTTTCATGTCTCTATCTAATGATGGGGAGTCTGCTTTAAAAATTGAAAAATTCGCGGCCATGCCACGATCAAGTCAAGCTATGTGACTCGGTTACCAAAAACAAAGCGCTTCGTGGGAGGCACCCCATGCTTATCCATATTTATTCTTTCTTATTTCTAATGTGATGTGATGAGGCTTGTACTCTTTCGATTCTTGTTGTTTGTGCTTGTGATTGTTTGTACGATTGACCCAAAATTTTTAAAGACTCTCGTGTTGTTCACTCGAGCTTCCTAGCCTTTGCTTGCCATTAGTTTGGGGAAATTCGATATCCCAGATTATTATCGACTAACATCTATCTTTTAGCATACTTAATAAACGGCTTAAGATTTTTGTGATACTCTCTTCATTCTAGGATTATGCATTCGACTCTTTGAGTTCTAGTATGGGGTTTTGAGCCTTAGACTAAGAAACATTGAGGACAATGTTTAGTTTTAGTATGGGGTAGTATATCTTCGATATGATCTTACTTACCTTTTGCCCATTGTTCTCACGCACCCCGTTTTCCGGCAAAAATTTTAAAATTTTAAGTTTTATATATCCTCTAAAAAATGTAGAAAATGATGAAAAATAAAAATTAGTTAATGATAAAAAAATAAGTGTTTTGACACGAATGTAGGCTTTCCGTTGGTGAGAACAAAAGTAAATTTTGACCTAACCGGTTTTTTATCTTAGCATTTCTCCTTAACGTAAATAGATTGAAATTTGCTAATCTTTTATATAAGGAGCTATAAAAAGCAAGTCTAGCTTGAAAAAGTCAAGATTTTGCAAGTTTCCATATATGATTTTAAATATGTAAAGATTGATTTATTAAGCTAAGTATTCACGAGTTTCTTTATTAGAAATTTTAAATTGTGAATAACAAGAGATGATAGAGTAGATTATAAGTTTTAATGCTAAACATAGAATAGTTGGATTTCTTTAAGGCTCATAAGTGTTAATTGTGG
>BQNB010081887.1:15298-29490 GCA_026074375.1 Tanacetum coccineum
AGAGGGTATTTATACTACCCTATTGTCCGGCCATAGAGAGCTTGTGGGATTTCCATGGGCCTTTTGGCCCAATTAGATTACTAACATTACATTTGACTAACTACGGGCTTTGACTAACTATTATTGGAAGTGACCAAGACTTTTCGTATTCCTAACCATCATGTTATTCCTTACCTCTATCCGGATTCATATTTGGTATATAAGGAAATAATATTACTATTATTCTCATTCACCACATATGTGTCCGGAATAGATTCGGGTTGTTCATGATTTTGTATCCTATGAGCAAACACATTTTCAAATGTATCATTATTTGAATGATGTACCTCAGTCAATGTGTCACTATCATATGGAGGTCCGATATCAGCATTCTCAAAGTCAGAAGCAACCTTATCTACCAGTATCTTTTCAGCATCTGCATCATTCCCTGAATTGCTGCTTTCATCTAGTTGTTCGGATGATGTAATGGTGTCATATGTGCTTTCCTTAACGACCAAACTAGCATCCAATGCTATACCTACAGTGACCAAACTAGCATCCAACGATGTACCCTTGGTGACCAAATTCTCTTGTGTCTGCATCTTTCGTTCATTTAAGTTTTTCTTAATTTTCCTTATTGCTTTAACATCTCTTTCTTTCATCCGTAATTCTCCGTATATAAGTACTCTTTCATTAATAAGCTTGCCAAGTTCATCCAGGTACCGGAGTAAATTACGTCTGAAAATTTCAGGTTCGCAGCCCGTATAATCTTTAAAGTGCTTTTGCCAGCATCGATTATGATAATCCGAAGAATTTACCTCTTTTGAGTCAAAAAATTACTTGAACTGTGTTCTCAGTACATCAAGACAAGTCTTTGGATCACAAGAATGAAGATTCTCTCTTTCAAGTTGCAGCCGTAACTGATCCAAATTATGGAACATCTTCTCTCTGAAAGTCTGATGCTCTTCATGGAAGAATATTCAAAATGCAATTTTAAACATTCTTCTTTTTCTGACTTTTGAAAAACGGATATTATGGAGAGTTCCAAGGTGTGACTTGAGTTCTATAAAGCATGCCATGCATTTTTGATGTAGTTTCCTTTCTTCCAGTTGCATCTGTTGCAATTCACTCTCTTCTGAATTTGAACTTAAATATTTCATTGAATTCCGATGTGTGAAATTGATTGAGGATCTTTTTAATGATAAAGAAGTGTTGTGTGGTTTTGATGTTGTTGTTGAATTGTTTGTTGTTTGATAACAATCATTTGTGTCTTCGTTAACTTTGGACTAACGGTGAAAAAGTTTGCTCACAAAGGACTAACGGTGAAAAGGTGTTAACTTTAAAGGGTTAAATCTAATAAATTAAGCTATGACTAGTGAATCTTTGAAGCGTTGGCAAAAATGGTCCTTGAACTTTTTGTTTTGAACCTTTGCAAGATGAACCTAACAAAATTGTATTAAACCTTTTATTTATACCTTTGTTTTTAACCTTGCCAAAATAGTTTGTGTACCTTTGCTACCACTTGAACCCCTTTTGTAACAAATGGACCTTTCTTGTTTTCAAATACAAATTACGTATGCATGAGATTACAATTTTCTAGTCTTCTTCCTTGTATGAAACTGTAACTTCGTTTAGGTTATTATGACAAGTGCTTACGATTTGCAAAAGTGTGAAACATGTTTTGATGATGGATTTAAAGGTCGAGAGTGTGTAGTCGAAAGTCCATTTGAAACCGTGAAACTCGAAACTCGAAATAACGCGAAACTCGAAACCGTTTACCTTAACTCGCCTATTATTAGAACCCGTTAACTCGTGTAAGTCGAACCCTAAGGACATGTTTGTTTACTTTTTTCATTAGTCATGCTTAATTAACGGATGACTTAATGCAGACATCTTCAGTTTTATCACTTTATATTTTAAGTCATCTTTCTCTATTAAGTCATAAACAAACAATTTTTATATGACTTAATAATTTTAGTTTTTTTCATATTAAGTCAATTAAGGCCAAATCAAACACCACCTTATTTTCGAAACACGTTTAGACCACAAAAGAAGGAAATCACAGTGTTCAAAACGCAACTTCCAAAAACCTAACTACAAGTTTAAGATGTAAGTTAAACCGCAACTATGATAAAACGCTTGATGCTAGAACCTTGAACTTAAACCGCCTGTTAAACCTGTTAAACCGCCCGCGAGAATGAAGTTAAACCGCCTGTACTTTCAAAACTTTAAACCGCATGATAAATGTTTCATAAACCGCCTGATAAAAACCGCGAGATCAAGAAAGATAAACTGCGAGCTAAGACAAGCTTAAACCGCGTGATTCGAAAGATAAACCGCGAACACAGCTGTAAACCGCGTGTACTTTCAAAACGTTAAACCGCGTGACTCGAGCTTAAAACACGTGATTGTTAATGTTTTGCCTGTTTCAACTCAGTTATAAACCGCGAGATGATAGCCTGTTAAACACAAAAAGTAAACCGCGTGTTTGATGTTAAACCGCGAGAATCTAAGCCCTGTAAACCGTGTAATGTGCTGAGCTGATAAACCGCGAGCAAAACCCTAATGTTAACCCACCTGACGAGTGTTCAAGCGCGAGATTTCAAACTAAATCACGAGTTTTAAAATGCCTAGTTAATCCTTTTCAACTCATAATGCAAACAACTTTTTGTTGGACAATGAAAACCCTGTCGGTTGTGATTTATTATTAACCACCATTTATAATGGTGTAAACCCTAGCCCTAAACCCACAAACCGGGCTTGGGCCTATTTATCCACTAATACTCCCCCGCAGTCCAAGCGGCAAAATCGCGAAAGCTCGGACTGGAGTAGTAAACTAGAAAAGAAAAAAAAACAAAACATTAACGATTGTGTGGATTTGTGACTTTAGCACAAATCACCGACACAAATCATGGTTGTGTGGATTTGTGACCTTAGCGCAAATCACCAACAGAAATCACTAACAAACAATAAAACAACTATAATTTTTTTAAGATAACATTACAATATCAAATGCATACATACGTAGCATCCGAATAACAAAAGAAAAAGCAAATTTATTTAAGATCCTGGCAGTAGCACCATACTTCTCATGATGACCTTGGAAACCTCATGATGCACTTTATGGAACGCTTTGCTGAAAACACCGAAATCGAACAACAAATGCACATCATGCGTATCTTACTACATCACATTTTTGTTTTGTTCTCTTAAAGGTGTGTTAGAGATTTTTGTATGTGGTTATATATAATGAAAATGAGATGCGTAAGGATTTTTAACAGAGTGGTGGTTGTAATGGTTATGGTGAGTGGAGTGGTTATGTTTATTGAAAAAAAAAGTTACGGCAAAGATTTTTAGGGATTTAGGATTTTAGAGTTTTAGGGTTTTATTTTTAGGGATCTATGGTGTAGCTAGGGTTTGACAGAGTAGTTTAAAGGAGGCAGCTAAACGTAGCCACCTAGGTCTGAGGATCAGACCCGCTCCGATACCATGTTGGACAATGAAAACCCTATCGGTTATGATTTATTATTGACCACAATTTATAATGGTGTAAACCCTAATGCCCTAAACGCACAAACCGGGCTTGAGCCTATTTATCCACTAATACTTTTGTCCTTACAACAACCATAGATCAATGTTCTTAGCTCTTTTGTTGTAAGACGCAACAAAAACAATCAAAAACAAAGGTTTTAAAACGTGGAAGATAACAACTTTTTGACCTAAACAAGTTTTAAACTAGTTCTAATCCATAATAACACTAACTCGACATGATTAAGACTCAAAAAGAACCCAAAAAATGGTTGTTTCAGTTTTTATGTTGCCTACAACTAGTTTGAACCAAAAGTAAAAAAAACGATTTTAAAACTAAGGGAGTTATAATCTTAAACCTTAAATCTTGTTAAAACTTGTTTTAGATTAATAAAAACTCATACTTTATATCAAATAGTCATTTTTCAATCAAAAGTATGTGTTTTTATGTATTTTAAAATGAAACGAGAGGTTTGAAACAAGAATAAACCAAGAAATAAGCAACAAATAAGCCACAAACACACAACTAAATCATCCCTCGGTTACCTCTTGATACCAATTGTAAGATAGCAACAATCACACATAAACACATATACTAGAAGAGAAGAGAAAGAAGAAAGATTGGTGGAGGTGTTTGGATAATACTTTGTTATTTCATAAATGGAGGAGAGTATTCTCTTACATACTTTCTTAACACACACTCACACACTCTCTATGTGAAAAGAGTTTTCTTATATAGCCTCTAGACCCGGGTTGGGCCTTACTTGGGCATCTATGGGCCGGGTCTTGAACTATTACACGTTTAACATATGATTAACTACTACTAAACTCGTGAGATCGATAATGATCGTCACTTCACTAAAACTGAATTCCTAACAATATTCTTCACCTCTTGCCATTCTTTCTTTCTCATTTATCTTTTCTCTTATCCTCTAAGTCTAACACCTCTTGTGTTCATAATCTTCTCTTATGTTATCTATTGAAGAACAAATCTTCGTAAGAGAGACACACAACTTGTGTGTTAGTAGTCGAGGGTCTTGTTTCTTATACCCTTTCTTTTAGAATCCAGTCTCAAGGCTAGGTTAATGATTGATTCTTAAATCAACTTATCATTCAATATGGTTGTAAGGGAAGTCTTGTATCTTTGTGATCAAGACTAGATCATTGGGGATCTAGTTGGGTTTTGGTAAGCTTCTAAGGGGAAGTTCTTAGTGGTCCTAATTGTTCTAAGTGATCCTAGAGGTTAAGTCGAATCACGGGTTCTTAGGGGTGGATTTCGAGGGCAGAATACCGTAGGGAGTAGCTCTTCTTAGTGAGCGCCGATCTTAGTGCATATCGGTGGAGCGAAGTTGTAATACGGTTTGTAGTCCACCATAAGGATTATACTAGAGTAATAGTAACGTGTCGTGGATTCGCAACTGGACGTATGGATGGTCTAAACCCCCTATCCCGAACCAGTATATATCGTGGTGTCTCTCTCTTTATATCTCCATTTACTTATTGTTGTTATAACAAAGTAGATCATTACATCACTTGGTTATTTGTGACATGAAGTTTTAGAAACTTTGAAGAAGTCAAGATAACCGTATTCACCCTCTCTCCACGATTCTAAAGAAAACTATGAAGTTTTCGGGTGTCTTGGAATGGTTGAGTTTACATTGAATTTATACAAATTTATGTTCTAACATATGGGTGTAATGTCACAAAAGTATGTTAATGACTCATCAATTTGCTGTTATAAATCATTGAAAACAAATCATAACAACTCACTTACATGTAAGTCATAACCGACTTTTAAGCATGTTTCCCTCCATTCCAAATACCCTTCTTCGAGACTCGATTTCTCATTCACACTAAATCTGTTTTGGACATATAAAGGCTCGTTAAGAATCTCTCACAAAGGACCACGTAACCATATAGGGCCTTAATCATAATAATTATACTTACTATTGAAATCTCTTTTTTACTAAATTTTCCAACAATCCTCGCATGAATGAAGATCGAGTAAAAACTCACAATATTCTGATAAAATTCCAGCGGTTGAGTCATGCATAGGATCGGTAGGTTTTAACCTTTAAACTTTCCCTTTTGAAATATACTTAGCCTTCTAGTTGCCAGTAGAACATGATGTCTTTTTGTGTAGACGACAATATATGTTCACACATGAATCTTCCTGACACTTCTAACCCCTCATAGCCGTGTTCCTTATGGTTATAAACATTAGCCTGGTTTTGTAAGATCTTTTAGGAAATACGCTCCTAGATATTTTCTTTTGAAGCGACCCCACTTCTCTCTCACATAGGTGATTTCTATTGAATCATTAAAAGCGTTAAGCTTAACCTTATATTGTCATTGTTATAGGAATATAATAGGAAGTTTACTAACTCCCTTAGATAGATGGAGAGTTGATTACTCCCTCACAGTGACCTCCCTTGGTTTATGTTAGGAACATAGAAAGTGTCAGTCACTCAAGGTCAAGTCGGGTCTTAGGTCGTTAGTCGTTATTTACATTACTTTGTATCGTGTAATCCCACATCCCTTCCATATGATAACTTGTCAAGCATCCTTCACCTATAAAAGGATCATTAGGAAGAAGGGAGTAGGTTAGTGAAACTTATTCTTACACTTATGTTATAATCATTCTCTCTAATCTCTCTCTAGTTTCCACCCAGACTCTCTCTCTCTCTCTCTAAAACTCTAGATCATAATGTATGTTAGTGATATATTGTAATCTCTTCAATTGGTATAAAGAGCCACGGGATGATCTAGTGGTGTTTGTGTGTGTATTTTTTGTTACGTTTTGTCATGTTTTTTATTCATGCGAAAACTAACTCACGAAATGAATTAAACATCAAGTTTTTGCGGTTAAAAATCATAAAGTTTGGATTTTTATCAAACGTATATCATTATTAAAGTTACTTTTGCAAAAGAAACGGATTAAAAACATCAAAAATCATGCAATTTTGGGTGGTTTCTGTAAGAACCAACTACCTGCGAAAATTGTAATCCAGCGAGTTCCAATACCCTAGTTTAGCAAGTTTAAATACCCTAGTTTAACGAGTTTGAAAACCTACGAAAATATAAATCTGCGGAAATTAAAAGCTGTAATAACTGAAAAACTGCGGAAATCCAAATCTTGCGATAACTGAAAAGCTGCGGAAATCCAAATCCTACGATTTTGAATTCCAGCAAGAATCATTCCTACGATTTTGATACCTGCGAGAATTAAACCTATGAATTTGATTGCTAAAAACACTATTCACCATATTTGGAACATGAAATCATTTAAACACTTAACCATTATCCTTACAAAACTACACAACACTTTTAAATCATCGAATCGATCTTAATATCATTTCACAGAATCATCAAATCATCAATTCATCATGGCTACACTTGCTGAAAATGTTCTTGCTGCCGGAGTTGAAAATAGAACACCTATGCTTGAGAAAGTCGGATATGATACTTAGCAAAGTCGTATGTTGCTCTACATTGATGGGAAAGAACATGTAAAGATGTTACTTGATTCCATTCTCAAAGGTCCATTTGAATTCAAAGTGGTCATGTTCCCAGCTAATGAAGCAACAGGAAGACCAGCTGAAACACGGATGCAGAAGGATTTGACACATAAAGAAAGAATCAAAAAGGAATGTGATATTCAAGCTGGAAACATGGGTAACTCAATGACATTTACACTTTGTTGAACCATAAAAATATTGCCTATGAAATCTAGTACAGGGTAAAAGAATTAATGGAAGGAACTGAGCTAACCAAGCAAGAAAGAGAGTCAAAATTAGCAGATGAATTTGACAGGCTTACATCAAATAAAGGAGAGACGATTCATTCATATTACATGAGCTTTGCTAAGTTGATGAATGATATCAATATCATTGGGCTTAAAATAACTACACATCAAGTGAATACCAAGTTTGTTAACCATCTTCAACCAGAATGGAGTAGATTTATGACAAGGGTTAAGCAAGCAAAGAATCTTCATGAAGTTAGTTTTGATCAGTTGTATGCATACCTCAAGCAGAATGAACTAGATCTAAATGAAGTCCGTGATATGAATGCTATATTTCTATATCCACTTGCATTGATTGCAAATACCTATAATCCACCACCATCTTACTCAAGTTACAAGTCTCAGTACAATCCACAAGTGCCAGTTGATGCTCAACAACAACCATACAATCCACAACTATCATATCAATCTTTTGCTATTTACCAACAACCATCGGCTAGGCCTACATCACCAGATTCAAGATTTGTAGTACCAACCTTTTTACCCATAGATGATCCAATAGCAAGTTTGAACAAGGCTATGATATTTCTCACCACTGCTATATCTTCAAGATACCCACCCACCAATAACCAACTCAGAACATCATCTAGTCCTCGAACTCAAGCAAACACTCAGGATGGAAGAGTAGTTGTTTAGAACATTCAAGGAAGATAAAGTCAGGGTTATACTAGTAATGTTGGAAGGGGTAGGGAAACGGGAAGTACATGGGTCATAAGGACAGTTGGGGACTTAAATGCCAATCTACCGAAGGTGATTAAATGTTATAACTGCAGAGGGGAAGGGCATTATGCTATAGTGTACAACAAAGAAGAGGGTTAAGGACTCTGAATGGTTCAAGGAAAAGATGTTGCTTGCACAACAACAAGATGAAGAGATTGAGATTGATGCTGAACAACAAGATTTTTTAGCTAATGGACTGGAAGGTTTTGACTCAGATTGTGAGGATCTACAACTAAATACCACTTCCATTCTAATGATAGAAAAGGTAGACGCTTATGATTCAGAAGTTGATGATGCACCGACTACTAATGCGATCTTCATGGCAAAGCTGTCACCTGCTGGTTCTATTAATAGGGATGAAGTTGGTCCGTCGTATGATTCAGATATCTTAACCGAGGTACCCAATTATGACACTTACCATGCAAATGATATGATTAATCCTTTTGTACAAGAATTTCCAGATTCTGAATAGCCAGTTTTTGTTAATGATACGCACGTGGATTTTCTAAGTGACAGTTTTGTTATTTTTGATACTCCATATACGGATACTAACAAAGACAAAGTTGTTCAAGTGATGACTTCTCTTGCACAAAATGATGTTTCCATTCTGCCGTTAATTGAGAACATGCAACACGAAGTTACTCGTTGTAACACGGTCTGTTAGTGCAAATATTACGATATTTAATCTATGCATTTCTTTATGTTTTGGTGACGACAAACATGTAACTTGTAAAACAAACTTAAAGTTCACAAGTTACTCGTATATGTATACTTCAACACGGATATCTCACCATCCTTATCCGCCACAAGTATACATTTATCAACTCGATCTCGACATCCTGAGACTCTTACTAATATGGGCTTCACTAGTTAGATCGAGTCAAGCAAACGAGCTAGCCCATTAAGGCCCAACAGAGTTCGGCCCATTAAGGCCTAATTAAAGCTTCTAGAAGATAAAGGGAAACTAATGAATGCAAATTTAAATTAAGCTTGTAGAAGATGGAGGAAAACTAGTAGGTGCATGCTTGATTTGATGCTTTTAGCTATATATAATATATAATATATATATATATGTATAACTAAATATCAATATCAATAATAGAAGAGTAAGAATTCCAAGAGGCTTTTAAAAAGAATATTTACTTTTATCCAAAGTAAATCTAAAAAACCTTCCCGGGTCATTTCCCGTCGAGACGTGAATTGAGAATCGAGAATCGGTTTGTGGAACAATGCTTGAATATCACAAATTTGGATTTGGTTTTCTAATTCTACGGGAAAAAGCAATTAAAGGGCAAGCTAAACCTAAAACGAAAGCAATTACGAATTTAAAAACACGAAAAACAAAAACGGGATCCTAATCCCGTTCTTTAAAAACCTAAATCCTACAATTTTAACCCTACAAAAGCAAATTTAATTTTTAACAGTCCTAAATGATAAAAGAAAATTTTAGAAAAAAGAATTATATTTTTTTAACTTTTATTTTATTTATTATGAATTAAAAACAGTTTTAATCTAAAAAATTAATTAAAAATACTAAACTAAGTTGGAAAATTCTGAAAAAATTATGAAAAGTACTTTATACTATACTAATCCTATGAAAAATAAAACGAGACCAACAGCTTATTGGAATAAGCTGTAAATAAGCAAGTAAGGTCTGATAAGCAAAAAGGCTAAAAGGTGTTAATTATTTGATTGTGTAAACCATAACCAGAAAAGACCCAAGGGTGAGTTGGTTGTGTGTGGTGTGTTAAAACTAGGTTGAGGTTGGTTGAGGTCAAGGGTTCGAGCTTAGCCTCACCCTTGACTTCCCAATATCCCTAGTTTTAATTTTTTGAAAATTTCTTTTTGAAAAAGTTTTATGACTTAAAAATAAGCAACTTTTGAAAAGACAATATTTTTTTAAACTCGCTAATAAGCCCAGAATAAGCACAAAAAGTTGACAGATTCTACTTTAAGACTTAAGAAATTTTCTACTAAACTCAAATTCTCAAAAAGCTTCTAAAAGCTTCACCAAATTACAAAATAAGCTAATAGGACTTAAAACAACCTCAATAAGCTCAAATATACTTAGAATAAGCAATCCTAGAAGGCCATAAGCACAGAACATCAAATGAGCTTATTTCTCAAAACCAGTAACCAAACAGCCAAAAAAGCACTTTTCTAACTTAATTTTAAGCTAGTAAATGGATCCTTATGGCTTAAAGACTTATAGCACTGTAAAGCTTATACAATAAGCTATCTAAATCATCAATCAGAAAATATTTTGAAAATCAAATAAGCTATGAAAAAGGCTTATGAAAAAGCTGTTTACACTAAAATCCTATCTTTTTGGTTTTTTTCAGATTTTAAGGACTAAAGTGCAGGCCTACTTTAAGATAATCAAATAAGCTCTAAACTAATATTTAAGCTAAAAAAGATTTAATTTACCCTAAAATCTAGTTGTGCACCAATTTTAAAAGCTTAAAACTAAAGATTACCTACTAAAATTTTGAATTGAAAAGGTGATTTTTTACTCTATAGTTATGCTGATATACTTGACCTTTTTTCACTCAAAACTTCAAACCACAGATGCAGGCCTGAAAAACTACTTATCTAAACCATTTTGAGACACAAAAACATGGACTACAAGCAGTTTAGACCAAAGATTCAAGATAAGCAGATATAAACAACTATGTAGTCACAGAACCAAATTGCAAGTACTCAAAACCTTAAAACCAAATTTAAACCTTAAACAACTAACTTAAACTGATTACAAGACCTTCAAATGATCAGACAAAGTTCAAAATAGGTCAAATAGGTTCGAACAGTACTAGCATGGGTTAGTACTGTTCTTTGCCAAACATCCCTTTAAAAACTTAAATTCCGTTTTAGACTTGTAAAATTTAGATTTAAAGCAACTTTTAGCAAGACCAGATGATAAATAAGTTATATAAGCAATATTAAGCAAGTTTCAATAATAAATAAGCATTAAATATAAGCAAAACAGAATAAGCAATGTTAAGCTATAAAAACCAAGATTTCATGAAAACTTAACCAAATGAGCTACAAACTTCAAGACAAGCATAATAAGCAATAAACATGATGAATAAGCATAAATAAGCAAGAATAAGCCAGAAATAAGCAGTACAATAAGCTATGACAGTTTATGAGATAAAACTTAAAAATGAGAAACTTACAAAGCCCTTTTGCTTAAACAAGGGCATAAATTGCTCTTAGAGCTTATCAACAAGCTCTAGCTTGTTTGAAAACAAGCTAGTAAGGTCTTAAAAGCCCTTCCAAGTTTGGCTTTTCTTCCAAATAAGCTGTGGTATTTGAGGGGTGAATTTTTTTTGTGAAATTTTCTTAACACTTTAAAGCTATATAAAAGTCTATATTGCTTAATGAAAACAGATTATACAAGAGCTTATTAGAGCTATTTAGAACATTTCCAACATATGATTCACTTAAACATAAAAACAGATTTTTAACAATAAAAACTTAAATTTTATTAAACTAAAAAACTTTTACAATACTTGAAGAAAGTTACAATAAACTGATTTAATAAGATTGGATAAAATACAGTAAAATAAGCTGTATTACTCTAAATTATTACTTAGTAGAAAATAGATAAGAATTCCCTTTTTGGCTGCCAAAGGATTCTTATATTTTGATAGACGATATGAAGAAGAAGATCTCTAGGTCTTAATAATTTAAGGTGTGATTTCTTGTTGTGGATGTAACCTCTCGATGTGTCCTTACATATATCACCCATTCATGTTCCATCTTGTGTTCTTAAAAACCCAATCTAAAGATCCATGATTTCGCTTATCTCCAATAGAGAACATCATGGGTTTGAATTTATAATCTCCAGTGGCCTTTGGCTCTTGTGCTTGTGAGGTAGAGGGTTGGTGTAATAGGGGTGTGATTGTTTGGTTGTGTCGTTGCGCCTAGGGGATAGGTAGGGGAGAGAACATGATAGTGTTGGCGGCAAATAGATTTGGCTGGGGGTACTATTGGGTTTTAATTTGATCGGTAACGGGAGAGGTTAGGGAGTTAGGGGTGAGGATTAATGGTGCAAAGGGCAAAAAAAACAAAGGGTTTAGAATGGTCTATAGGGGCTAAGACTTGTTAGTATTAGGACTTAGCTGTGTTAGTCCTTTAGGACTAACGGTGAAAAAAAAGGGGGTAAGCGGTAGTTAGTGGTATAATGTGGTTAATGGGTCTAGGATGGGCTTTATACTGCGGTCCGATTTATAATGGATTTGCGTATTTGGGCTTTTGAGTTGAAAGGCTTTTAAAGGCTTAAGTTCCATACATTGATGATTAATGGGACTGACCTGGCCTATTATAGGGGTACAGGGTCTGTCCATTTACAGTTTTTTTTGTTGGACGGCGTCGTTTTGGATCTTTGTTTACTTTGACTTAGACTTTGTTAGATTTGACTTTGACTTTTGCGACTCTTTCCGAGTTCTCTGTGACTCGGTTTTGTTATAGTGAATTTTGGCTTGATTTATATTTTTTTCCTTAAGTCCTTTGATATCCGATTTACCTGCACAATATAAATGCAAAACACACCAATACAACGAGTATTTATAGTATGCGAGAGTTTTGTTCATTTAAGAAAGTAAGAAAAAAAAAACCGTTTTAATGGATAAATGGTATGTGAATTGTAACGCACATACTCAAAAAGATCCCATACTAAACTATATGGATGCGTGTACCGCACACGCAATGCAACTAGTAAACACGCTTTGAGAAAATAAGATCTCAATCTACCCTCGGAACTAATTACCTTTAAAAATGTAGCTGTAAGTGTTCATCAAGGGGAATTAAGAACAATCATTAGCTTTTGAAGAAGCCTTGTTTTGACCATTGTATGTAAATATTTATACTTATTGACCACCACTTATGTTTTGTATTTTTTTTCTTTTCTTATTTTTTTGGGTATTTATCTTTTTAACCAACTTAAAATGTTCGGACATCTTTCGTTATTTTCAATAACCTGAAGAGGGTCTTAGAACAAGAGGCAACTTTAATCCTAAAATGCTTCTAAAAAATAGCGATGAAAATTCATCGTTCCAGTACTTATTCAACACGGTCCCAACTAAGCTTAATACAAAGAAATGCATCGTTACATACAAGCTAAAGATGTCTAACCACTAATCCATAATTGAAAATTGTGAAACTTTTCGCTCCCGATAATTATTATTTCTTAGTAAATGTGTTATTTCGGAATTTCAAACCAGAGATCAAACAGAGTTTTCAAAAAAATTTCCTCAGTTCCAACCTAAGGATGAAATGAAGTTTGTAGGCCGAGATCATCCCATGTAGAGGACTTTCGTCATCGGCCACATCCGCCAACCTTCCGGCTTCTAAGTGACCCGGCTTTTGACACCACCACAGTGGACTAGTATGGGACTACGGAATTTGGTGAGTCAACACCTTGGAATTTCCCGTTATATACATAAATCTACAACTTAAAACGAAATATACTTAGTTCAAAGCTATTTTAAATTTAAAAAAAAGATATTTTTCCCTATTATTTATAAAATCACACATTATTACACTTATATAATTACTTCATTCCTTTATACTAAGGGGAAATCTTGCCGACCTTTTAGAAGGCTGCAACATCGGTTGTGAGCCGGCAAGATGCATCAAACTTTTATCAGTCTCAGATAATTACTATGTGCCTTATTTAGAAGACTACAACATCGGTTGTGAGCAGGAAAGATGCAGTAAACTTTTATTAGCCCACAGTTTTTATTATTATTACCTCTGATAACAATAAATTCACCCTTATAACAACGGATCCGGAGGTATGGTAAAATAAAAAAGATGTGTAGCCATATTATTAGAGAGAAAAGAGATAAGATGGGAAGTTGTGTGTGTTGTTGAGAGAAAAGAGAAACACACACACACACACACACACACACTTTTACAAGTGTGAACTTCTACCCTTCCATGGAAGTATGGATGGGGTATTTATAGTCCAGGGCTTGACTAGCTAAACTAACCCGACACGACTATAAATGATAAATGTAATTCTGGATTAGTCACTATATTTTAGGGCTAACACATAGGGTTTCTAATCTTGAAGGTTTTTATTAAAACATCATTAATGATTATCTAGGGTTTCATAACATGATTTTAACAAGATTATTTCATGTTCAATCATAAA
>BQNB010081888.1:0-29488 GCA_026074375.1 Tanacetum coccineum
TTGTCAAAATTTGGTCAAATCTTTTCTTTGAAACTACCACTTTTCAAAATCAGTTTTGAATCATCAAACCATGTTTTTAGTTTTTCAATTTTTGAGCACAAGCTCATTAGAGCTTGTCTCTGTCTGTTTTAACTTGCTTTTCATTTTCAAGCTTATTTGCTAGCTTATTCAAGGGCTGCATATAGCCCTTGGGTCTGCCATTAAAGGTTTCCCTGGTGCACAGCCCTACTTTTTAGCACCCTTTAATTTGCTTATTTCAAATTGTGCATTAGTTTTTTATTGCTTTTTAGGATAGCTTATAGGTTAATTATTAAGCCCTAATAGCGTTTTTAGGTTAGTTTGCTTATTAGCTGTCTTATTTTTAAGCCCCAAAAAGCCCTTTGGGTTGTTTGGTGTGTTTTGTGCCTAACTCAGCACATGCTGAGTCCATTTTTAAGCCATCATTTCTGGCTTATTAGTGCTTATCTCTTTGAGATTTTTGGTATTTGTTGAAGCTTATAAACCCCTTTGCAAGAATTGATAAGCCCATCCTTTGAAAAGCCTATTTGATTGCTTATTTTTAAGCAAACAAACAACCCCTTGTGCCTTTTGTCTTTATAAGCCCTCTGTCAAAAATAAGCCCAATTTTTGGCTTATTGGTTAAGTTTGAGAAAAAGTTGTAGTTGAAAAAAATAATAAGCTCAACGAGCTTATTAAGTTTGTGTAAAAAGATTTTGTTTTAAAGTGGTACTGTAGCAAAAATATATTGAGGAGAGTGGGACTCGAACCCCTCCCCTCTAGGCCACGCAGCATACTTAAGCACACACTCTATAACCATCGGCACCGGCAGGGCTATCCATTAGCCTATTACCTTATTAAATATATAACCCCTCTTTGGCCTTTTAGCTTATTTAGCTGTTCGGCTTAATAACAGCTTATTTATAAGCTGTTTTCAGGATTTTTTATTTTTCTTAGGTAATTTCTATAGTGTAGTATTTACTGTAATTTTTTTATAATTTTTAAAAATAGTATAATATTTTTTATCAATTAATTTAGTTTCAAACTTTAAAAATTCATAAAAAATACAAAAATTATCAAAAAAATATTATTTTTTTTGCAAAATTTTCTTTTGTCATCTATTTTGTAGGAAAAATATAAAAACTAGTGTAGGTTTAAATTTTCGAAAAATCAATTTTTAAAGAACGAGTTTTTAACCCGATTTTGTTTTGACTCGTGTTTTGGTCAAACGACCTCCGTTTTTAGTCTAGTTTTTTTTAAACTTCGTTTTTAGTCGAATAGAATCTAATTGTGTTTTTAGAATTTTTCTAAGACTTAATTTATAGAATTTAGGTTTTCCCCTTCGTTTTCCGTGCCCGTTTTAGGTTTTGTGCTATTAGCTTGTAATTTAGGGTTTCCCTATAACTAATTTTGTTTCCCGTAGTTATTAGGACTTATAATATTTCCAATCACTCTCATTCAATCTCATCAAATCAAGGATCACTCTCAATTGCAGCCTCGTTGGGACTTACGACCCGGGAATCATACTTCCGGAATCTTTTTATCATTGATTTGCCTAGTAGTATTATATATATATACTATTTTGCGAACCATCTAGCACCTTTAGAAATGCAAGAATTGTCTGAACAACTTCAAGAGTTGCAAGACGAAGGTTTCATACGACCTAGTCATTTTCCGTGAGGAGCACTAGTGTTGTTTGTTAAGAATAGGAGCATGGATATCATTTGAAGTTAGAGTTGGAATTACTGAGGAAGGAGAAGTTGTATGCTAAGGCTACTAGTGTGAGGCAATGAAGAATTGGGAAGTACCTACGACACCATCCGAGATATGATTATTCTTAGGATTGGCAGGTTACTTACCTACGTTTCATCGCAAACTTTTCTAAGATTGTTAAACCCCATACTTCCCTAACTTAGAGGAATCAGAAGTATGATTAGGGCGCAGAACAAGAAGAGGCTTTCTAGACTTTGAGGACTGATTTGTGTGACGCTTCGATTAATCGAATGTAGTGGTTGATGTGTTGAGAAGAAATGGAGAGTGAAACTAAGAAACCGCCGGTTTGGCAAGAACCGAAACCGGTTTAGATTAAAACCGGGGTTGGCTAGTTCAGGTTTCGGGTCGGTTTGACAAACCGGTTTAAAAACTGGGTTTTTTGCTCACGTCTACCTAAGTCCACTCAGGAAGAATCTACAAAAACATAGACGAAACAATTCATGAAATGTAAATGAGACTAGTGTATGAGCTCCGCTAATTGATAATATCAATTAGCCGAGCTCACACACTACCTTATTACTCTAAACTAACTTCCACAAAAAATATTTTACTTTACTCGAGAAATAAGTGCTTATTTAAGTAAGCGAGATACAGCATCATAATGATTTGCCAATATCAATCTTTGCTTTTCATTTATTTACCAAATTGTGTCCAAATTCTTTTGTCGTGGAAAAATCATATAAATTCGTTTAATGGTATTTGCATTATAACCAGCATAGACATCTTAAAGTTTTTTTTAAAGGGCTTGAATTTAGACGTGATTTTATGTTTCTGATAATTGTGTAAGAAGATTTTGACAATTTATGTCTTGCGTCCCACAAATAAAAGGTAAATAGAAACGCGTACCTTTTGATAATTTGATCAAGAAAACGAAACAAGCAATTAAAGTAATTGCCTCTACGGTTGCTCACACAGTCACGTCAACCAAATATATTAAGCTTGCTAGGCTTAACTTCACAAACTAATAACCCTTGTAAAATAACCCGATTACTATGCAAAACCCTTGAATTAATAACCGAATAACACGAACCGAATTAGAGTTTAAAACTCTAATTATCACCGAATACCCTTGGACCGAATTTAAGCAAAACCGAAGACCACCAGTTGGGTTTTTCTTCCTTCGAACCAAAAGGACCACAAACACCACGTGTTACTATTTGTAGTTTCAAAACAGGAAGCAACAATTGGAATTAATAACACCTTAAATTTGAATTGTTTTGGTGTATCTTAATATAACCGTAACCAACCAAACTTTATAAAAGGTTTTGTTCACTTACACCTCTCATCCCTATCATTTCATAAGATTATTCCCGCCCAAATCTTATTCCTACTCTCTCACAAATAACTCACAAAAGTAGACCTACATTATTTTTCTGCGTTCAAACCCTACATGCAATAGTGTTATAGGACCAAACTGGATGGAAGCTCCGCAAAAAAAAGTGGACGAACACCACGGAGCGACTAATTGAAGATCTCGAATTGGCATATGGTAATGATTTGAAGCCCTTTTGCTTTAGGTTTAATTTTTTACAAATGTAGTGTTTTTTACTTGTTTTATTGTCAATTTATGAAGTTAGGTTTTGATTTTGATTTTAAGAGAATGCACCCAATATGTTTTCGATTCGAATACATGATGGTGGAAAATTTCGAAGATATCCAGACAGAATGTATTTCGATGGTCATGTCGACATATTTGATATGGTCGATATCGATATGTTTATTGTCGTTGCGCAGAACATGATGGTTGTTCAATTAGGTTATACAGGTGAATCTGAGCCCCTGTTTTATAATTATCTTAGACCACTGACTAGTCTAGATGAAGGGTTGTATGCTTTGGCATGTGAGGAGGATGTCCATTGTCTCGCTACCCTTGTTAGAAGTTTTAAGTTGATTGAGGTCTATATAGAACATGGTGTTACAGTTGTAGACTCTTACCGAAGGCTACCACCACGGGTTAAGGCAACAATAGAAGATATTACAGATGAGCCTGGTAGCATTGCAACAATTAAACATAGATTTGAAAAATGTTGTTGTTGACATGACATGATTCTAGTGAACCAACTAAGGAAACTATTTGTGACACTGTCACAACTAGGTCTTTGCCTCAACATGATTCTAGTACACCTTGTAAGGATTCTGTTTGTGAGTCCGTTACACCTAGGTGTATACCTCATTGTATGTTAACCCCTCCTAGTGATGAGTCTGTCATCACATATACACAGTTGAGTGGTGTACAAGGAGTTGACACACAAGACCATGTTCTTCCAACAATACAGTCATAGTTTAGTGACATAAAGGATGAGTTTTATCTCAAAACAAGCAACAGCTAATTAGGTTATAGAATATGTGATGAGACAACTATCATTTGAGGAAACTAAATTGGATGGAGAGGCAGGCTTTGGCGATGTTGCGAGGAGTGGTATAGAAACTTCTGGGTTAAGTCATGATGAGTCTTTTGGAGTTGACGACTTGGACTTGAACTTAAATGAACCTGTGGACCTAAATGTTTTTAAATTGAAACACAATCTGAGCTTTCTGTGTCTGAGGAACCAGATGTTAGGAGAACCCAGGAACCCATTGTGAAAGAAGTTAGAACTCAGGAACCCATTGTGGAAGAGGTTATAGTTGAAGATTATGTGGTTCTGGGGAAGATGTTGAACATGGTAATGGTCAGGAAGATTAATGACATCAAATAGTTAATACTTTTTTATATCAAATTCTCGTGTTTATTGCCTTGTTTTAAATTATTTTTATATGAATTTGGTACTTAATTCGTTTATATTGCAGATTTAGGTAATTAAGGCATTGGAACAAAAAGATGGGAGAAATGGCCAAAAATAGTATCAATACTAATTTATTTAGTAGAGGTACTAAATTCAAGGGAAGGTTACTATATTTTTTCAGGAAGCGACTTAAGGCTCAAATGAAAAATAGTACCACTACTATATTATTTAGTAGATGTACTATATTTTCAAAAGAAGAAAAACGATAGAAAAGTATCAATCTTAGAAGAACTACGGCGTAGTTGGGCACAATAACAACGCCGTAGTTAATCATTGTTGGAAAATGAATTATGTTGACGTCACAACTACGACGTAGTTGACCCGTTATAACTACATCGTAGTTAATTATTAGTGGCAAGGAGATTTATGCCGACAAAGAACTACGGCGTAGTTGGCCCGTAGGAACTACGCCACAACTAATATCTGCTAAAAATGGAATGCGGCGTAGGAAGAACTACGGTGTAGTTCAACACAATAACTACGCCGTAGTTATTATATGCTAAAAAGGGAATGCTGCGTAAGAAGAACTACGGCGTAGTTTGACGCATTAACTACGCCGTAGTTTTATCAAGTACAAATCGAGCCGAACCGCTCAATCCAGAACCCGAAACTGAAACCGGGAAAAACTGCTTATCACAGTTTGGTTTCGGCTTTTATTTTTAGATGTTCGCGGTTAACCGAACCGAAACGTGTATAATATACATGTAGTGTTTTAAAAATGGAAATATTAAAATAATTGTACTAAGTATTGATTGTATTATTACACTAGTTTTATTGTATAACAACTTTTTTGCACACGATGTAAACATTTACTGAACATCTATGTGGAAAAAAATTGATATATATGATACTAACATATAAACGCCAATTAATTATGTATGCTAATATGATATGTATGTTTATTTGAATGCAAGTATTGTGATTAAACAACTTTAAATGACTTTAATCTATTTTAAAATGTTATTTAACATTACTAAAATGACATTTTACGTATTAGATCATGTAATTATTCATATAGAGAAACTCGAATAACCATCTAAGATGGTTAATCGTGACCCAAATCGGGTGTAAAAGCTCAATTCAGGTATCCGCAAGTCCAGTTACCCGTTTAATATGGTTCGATTTCGAGTAGTAAAATTAATTACTCGCTCCGCGATAGATAGTAATCGAACTAAATTGCCCCGTGAACACCCCTAAGCATAGCCATCTCTAAGTTTTGAAAGGCCTTTTGCAAGGATACTATAAATGTTAGCAACAAGTTATTGACTTTACACCCGATCTTATGTTTCCAATTACTGTCTAAGAAGATTTTGACAATTTATGTCAATAAGTTGCGTCCCACATCGATAGCAAATATGAAGAATAAGATATTTATAAGTGTCGGTATAAAATTTGAGTTCAATTTATTGATAATATAAATGACAAATACTTTTTTTTTTTTTTTTTTGAACGGCAATTAGAAATTTTATTAAAAAATGCTAGTAAGAAGCTAGCAAGAAAAAGTCACACGCAAATCGATCCAACAGACAAAAGAAAAAAGAAACAGAATAAGTTCTAACGATACAAAACAAACACGCAAAAAAACCGACGGCTACTGAAATCAGAAGGGAGATCCCAACGCGACGCCTAAAAAAAAGACCTCCCATGGACGAAGCCGAACACCCGTTGAAACGTACCACAAATGCAAAGAGATCTAACCGGCATTCTTTGTTCGTCTCTTTAATGCATTGTGTAGGAGAATAGTTTCTTTTACATTGCCATAATAACTCCAAATCTGTAAATCGCTTGGAAAATAATCTTTCCACATATGTAATTGCGCGAGAGAGAACGACCCTTGAATATTCCCTTTGGGATCTCTATAGCTCCAGCGTTTTTCAGAATCTAGCTCGTCAGTAATTAGAGGACCAACATAATCAAGCCACGTAGAACAAGACTCTTTAGCAATGTTTAGATCATTACCCGGGGGCGTAGATGGAGACACAATGCTAGAATCATTTGCAACTTCTGGGATATTAACTTCCAAAGAGACGTTAGTCGATGGGTTAACATCCGCATTATCTTCAATGGTATCATTACCACGATCACCATCAAAATGATCCTCAAGAATCTCGCCTTCCACATTATTAGACATATTATTATTTACCACCCCACATTTCTCAGTAACATTTTTAGAACAATCTTCAATATCTTTTTCAACATCATCGTCCAAATTCTTTTCCATACAATCCTTAACACACCCATCATTATTCAAGACCGAATCACCAATGATCTCACCTTCTTCAAAGGAGTCCACATGATCACTATCCACCCCACGAACATCCACCTCTCGCATAAGCCGACTAGTTGATGACATTTCACTAGACGAATCCGAATCATTGTTATCATCTTTAGACGAAACCGAATCACAATTATCAACATCCAAAGGCTCCTCATGTTCCGATCCTCCATCCAAACTAGGACCCTCGTCATCCTTCCTTTCGAGAGAATCAGTCATGGATTTGTCCTCCGTCGATTCAATATTAGGCGCCCAATATGCAAACTCAGTAGCGGTAATACAATAAGATCGATTACGATACGAAACTTTAAAGGACTCTAGCACACGATGTAAAGACTCTGTAAGAACACAAACCTTCCCATGAGACATTGGTCCGTCGTTGACCATATCAGTAAACACACTACATCCCCACCGACCACCCAACTTCTTATAAACCTCTGGAGCCCATGATGCCAATGGCAAACCCACCAAGTCTATCCAAACACATCTTTCATCCGGAATAAAATCGTAAGAAACATCTTTGAGCTCCAAAAATAGCTCATTTAACACCTTTGAATTCTTGACGCTTTCTACCTGATCCGTAGAATCAAATTCCAACCAAACCCAACGTCCCCCAACTTATCTAAGACCAACATCAACGAAACCCTCAGAAGACATATATTTCAGAAGGTCCGTAATGACACTTAAATCTTTTACTTTAGCAAGAATACTATGCTCCATACCATCGAAATCTATACAATCATCTTCCGAGATAAACATCAACGCTTCATTACTCGATTCCTCATTTGCCTTATTACTAACTGACACCTCCATAGGTTTTTCTCCACTATTACATGCATCATTATTGCCTGACACACCTACTGATTTATTGCCCAAGACCGCTTTAGCATACGAGTTAAATGACTGAAAAGCATTTGCATTGTCACGAACAGGTTGAGTATTCATACCTTCATTGGGTTTGTTGTCCCCAGATCGTTCCTCGGGCCTATTATTAGTTCGACCATACTTCGCCACTTCGTCAAATAAATGAAACCCACCTAACCAGGTCACTCTTAGATTAGAAACTAACTGATTGATATCATTGACATTTTTGAAACGTACAAAGCCAAACCGGCACTACAAAAAAAGATGGCTTTTAGGACTTTTTCCTGGGACACTTTTTTTAGCAGCGTCCTAAGAACACATTTAATATGACGAGTTAGTTTATGAGTCCTATTATCATGGAACCTAATAGGACGTTTCATGTATTGGTCTTATTAAATAAGTTTCATAGGACACTTACTCATTTGTGTCTCGTTATGATATGACATAATACGACACTTGTTATTTTGGTCCCATTATCTTAAGTTTTATAGGACTCTAAGTCGTAGAGGTCATATTATATATAATCTAATATGACACTAGTATATATGTCCTACTAGATTTGATTTTATAGGACACTTATATGGTACAATTGTATAATGAAGAATTTTAATAGGACACTTAGTATACATGTCGTATTAAATAAATTTTATAAGACACTTATTTACTTTGGTTTTATTATGAAAGAAACTTGATATGACACTTAATATTTAGTCTTATTATCAAATTTTTCATTGAGTACTAGTTCGTTGGTGTGTTACTGTATTTTACCTTATAGGACACCTAATGTCACTACTACACAAACTGCTTTTTCCTACGAGAAATAAAATGTGGGAAATTTCTCACGGTTTAGTGACATTTTACACACTAATTAGTTGACTAAATTTCCGTGAGAACTTTGTCGTAAATTTACTACGGGTTTGTGACATATCACACACTAAGTTGTTGACCGAATTTTTGTGAGAATTCTCTGGCAAATTTATCATATATTAGCGACTATTTACCTACTAATTTTGTAGATGATTTTTCCAGCCGATTAGCTACAAATTTCCCACATATTAGCTACGGTAAAAATTCTGTGAAAATTTGTAGCTAAATTACCTACGGATTTCACACATATTACCAACTATTATAAGCTCGTGTGACGAGAAGAGAGTACTAAGTCGTGTTGTGAAGAGAGAGCTAGTTGTCATTATATTTGTGTTGTGTTGTGAGCAGTGACGGAACCAGGAAATTGTAATGTGGGGGGCAAAAAAAAAATTCATGATAGCAACAAAATACGGCGAAAAAATAGGATAAAAGTGGGGATCGAAATGAAAAATCGAGTATTGTCACTTAGAAAATGAAGAATTTTAAGGTTTTAAAGTGTTAAATGTTAGAATTTAGTCTATGAATGGGGGGGGGGGGGGGGGGGGGGGGGGTGAATTTGATTTTGTGACGGGGTGCAAAGTCAATAAAATTATTTTTTTACACTAAAAACTGATAATTTTTGGCGAGCTATGGAAGGCACCGCCCCCCCATACCTTCTACATGGTTCCGCCCCTGGTTGTGAGTTCGCGAACCTCTTATATCGGTATCATTCATATACAAGATAAAGTTATGTTGGGCTAAGACGTGACTAGTTCGTGTACGGGTTTTCCATCACAAGGATTATATTACTAGTTATGTTGAACTAAGACGCGAATTTATGTTTGTTGTATTACGTTATTTGATGATGATGATCGTGAAAAGCACGGTTTTATAATGCCTTCCATAATAAATTTAAACTCATATTACATGGTTCTTCATTTAACCCCGTTAATTCACGGGTAAATAAAGTAGTAGTATTAGATATCATAATCATTTAATCTGGAATAGGGGTGAGCACGGTCCGAGGATCAGACCAGACTGGACCAAGACCGAATTGGTCCAAAATGCTGGACTGAGGACCGGACCGAAATGGTATGGTCCGGTTTGGTTCGGTCTGCGGTCTGGTCCGGTTATACAAGGCATAATCATCGGGTTTTTTTGCCGGACCACACCGACCGGACCGAAGACCAAATCTAACAAAAAGCATGGACCGGGACCGGACCGAAATACGTTCGATCCGGTTCGGTTGGTCCGGTTTTCCAGTCCGATCCGGTCCACGGTCCATTTTGCTCACCCCTAATCTTGAATATACGAGATTAGGTATCCTTAAAACATATGGTTTTAATAATTTAACTTATTAACTTTATTTGTGGTTTAGAGTTAAGGGGTGTTTGGGAGTGCGTTATGACACAAATTATTTGATTATTGAGGTTTCAAAACACAATAATCTATGTTATAGTGTTTGGCAAACTCAAATTGAAAATCATTTTTTTGCGTTCAGATGCTTCCAAAACGTGGTTTTATAAAAGTAGGTGTAGACATGCTTTTTGGAAACGCTGATTTACTCACAGAGAAAAATTACTAAACTACCCCAACTACTACTGAACCACATCATGCTTCTTCAACCAATATTTAACGCTAACAAAAATATATAACAAATAAATAACATGATGAAATTGATAACTTTTGATCTTCATAGATTACTAAATGATAGAATCTGGCGGTAGACCTCAGATGGAGACAAAAATCATGAAACCTTTTGCCAAAGGATGACGCCACCTGAGAAGAACAAAAATCTTGGAGCAAAGATGTAGTTAACAAATTTTATGAACATATATGAGGTTTTCTTGGAATGAAATGAAAAATGGGTTAGTTAAAAAAAATATGAAAGATGGGTAAATGAAAAATGAGTTTATGATATAAATTATAGAAGATAAGATAAATGGGAAAAAGTTAGGTAGATTACAAACAAACTTATATTATGTAAAAAGGACTATAAAAAAAACGTATGTTTTTTCTGAAAAGATGGGTAAATGTAAAATGAGTTTATGATATAAATTATAAGTCAGAAAATGTTGTGTTAAAATCTTATGAGTAATAAAATATAAGAATGTCTATTTTAGTCATTTTACGTTTTAACTCATTAAATAATCTGATTTGACAAACACTACAAAACTAATTATCTGATTATTGCGATATCAAACAGCATATATTCATTATACTTCCGCTCAAAATTTCCCCAAATTCAAAATACCATTTTCATTATCCCTCCCTTTGTTCTAGGCCACATAACCTACACATATCACTTTACCCCTTAATCTCAGATTTCACATTTTTCTCTCGTATGTGCCGCCAACCACAAGCCATTGTCAGTTTTTATAGTACTCTCCTCCCATCAAGCCAAACGCATCTTCACTAACAACATACCCTCGCGATTCACCATCTGCACTCACGAATTTAAGTCCATTTAATCAGGTGCTTTAATGTGTTTTACCTTCTATTTGATCATCGATTTGAGGTGTTCATTGTTTAGTTTCGTGTTTGGTTGATTTTAGGAGTTAGGGTTCTTGTAAACATGAATCTATATGAACTTGGAACATGCTTTTTGCTGCAATTGATTTTCATTACAAGGTAGTTTCTTGGAATATATTATCATTCATTGTTTAAGTTTAAAGTGTTACATATTTTGGTTAGTAAATCTTGATAGCATATTTGGCTTGGAAAATCGTAATAGCTTGTTTGGTTAGGAAATCGTGATAGCTTGTTTGGTTAGAAAAATATTTATACACATTGAGGAAATCCAAATACCTCGTCAATGTATTTTTGAGAAGTTAGACAATCAACTTCTTGTTAGCCTTTGGAGTAGTTAATCATCAATTGTTTCTTAATGTTTGTTTTTAGTTTCTTGTTTGTTATGGGATACTAAGGAAATTTCTAAGTGCGGAAAGCAAAATCACATAACATTTCATTTGTACCAAGTTAGGAGAAAAAGTGATAAAGTATTCAACATATTAGCGTACTGGTGTATGCCTCCTACAAAAACATTTCAGGCCCTTATAAATCATGAATTGTCATGATCCATGCTAAAATAACTGATGAAATAGAGTTTCAAAAGTCATCTATAGGATGTAACTTTTGCCACCGGAGCTCTGCTGGCTACTGATCTTACCAGCGAGATTGGCACTACACTGAAGAAAGCACATGATTTCCTCAGAGCCTCACGGGTCCCCGCGGTGACGAAGCTAGGATTTGGTTTTCGGGTGGGCCAAAACAAATAAAAATGAACTGCTGAAAAATGGTATGATGAATTTGTTTGCCCAATGGACCGGATCAAAACTATGTAACTTATTTTTTACAATTACGCCATAAACTATAACAAATTCCTTGATGAGGCTGTTTTTATACATTCAGTGGGTTTTAAATATATTTATTTGTGGGTTTGCTAAAACAACTTAGTATTAGAAAATACATACACAAATATACCATACTATACATGTAGTTAATTATATCTTGGGATGTGGCCAAGGCCCAACCAAGCCTATAAAGTTGGGAGGCTCCATCCCAATGATTAAATATCTAATGATGATGTGTCAGAATTACTGAATTTCCTACTAATTATAGACTCATTCTTGATTATTGAATCTAACTTAGGTTAGGCGGTAGGGGAGAGGGACAATCTGTTTGGTGACCTTCAAAGTATCCATTCGCCTAAATTATTTAAAGGATCTTGGAACTTTTGTCAGATCAAGACCATGGATTTCAAGTTACAGATATCACTTCTAAAGGTATAGAAGGTAAATGTTAGATGCTTGTATGCCAATCAATATGAATGGTCTTAAAGAGTTATTAATGATTCTAGATTTCAAAATTCTGATTCACTAGTTATAAACGGTGCACTAAAAAACTGATAATTTAATGTTCAATTCGTACAAACACTTATTTTATGGCAGTCAAGAAAAACAGTGAAGATGTGTAAGGAAAAGATAATTATTCATGTAGGCAGCAATTGATTAACAAAATTGACTGATGTGTTTATTATAGAAGCACACATATGATATATTTGATTATCAGTTGTTACAAAACATTGTATAGTTTCTGTATGTTGTAGTCTAAGTTAATGTTGATATTGTCGTAGCTAATTGGAATTGTTCCTTTGATTATCAGTTAACACGAGTACACCACTATTAGTCTATTACACTATTAGTTAGCAACTCCAGCTTTGCAAGTTTGCAAAAAAGTGTAAATTGATACTGCAACTTAGTCTTTTTAACACCACTATTAGTCTCCAAAGAATATACACTTACTCTCACGCCGGAGGCTAATCGTGGTATCCGCTCCCACGATAAGGTTAACGGTGCTTTTTCCTCGTGCAGGGTTCTCAAACAAATTCATTTGGTGTAAGAACAAGGTGCTCCATACCCGAATAACCGCTTATTCGGGCCAAACGCAATCCAACCCAACTTTTGTATCAACAAGTTGGCGCCATCCGTGGGACCCAACACTAGGAGCTACTCTCAGAAGCAATGAGTACAATGGCTGACACCACCCCGGTGATCGCCACTGTCAAGAACACTAGCGCCAAAGAAAAGGCGCCGAATGAAACGGATGCCATGCACAGGGCCAACATCCTAAATTTCTGTGAGGAACATTACGATGACATCTTGCCCATCATCATGGATAGGATTCGACGTGATAAGCGAAAAGAGGTCCAGACCAGATTGGACTTCGAAGGAAGCTCCAAGAAAACCCGAAAAGCAAGGGATTACTCCCCGAGCTCAAGTGAAGGCAGCCCGCCTGTAAGGCACCGCCACACGCTAGAGAAGTCCAAGACATATGGCTGGGGAAGGAACGACGACAAAAGCGTGTTCAATCGTTTAAGTCCCTGGAAGAAGAGTGTATTGGAGCGGCTTAGCGACACTTACTCCCCAAATACAACCAAGTCTGGGCCAAGCATGGCAAGCTTTAGGGACCATTCTCAAGGTAGAAACCGCTCCAGAGTCAAAGACCTCCTCCGTGGCATTGAAGAATAGTATGAAGATACTCAATCCTTACGCGGGACAAAAACTAAGTACAGAGATCGCTCCTACGATAAGGATCACTCCCACCGCATGAAGAAAAGGAGGTCAAGTGAGTCCCCGTCATCTCGCATATCAGCAAGCAGTACCAGCAATAGAGGACGCTGGAAATCAAAGGGAAAAAGGCACGGGACTACAGATGAAGACCTGGACGTACCCTAGACTTGCGAGGATGTAGATCCATTCACACCTCGAATCCGCAACTTCCAAAGTTCACGGAAGACACGAATGCCTAACAATGTGAAAACCTATGATGGAACCAGTGACCCGGAAGACCATTTGAAAATCTTCTAATCCGCAGAACAAGTAGAATGTTGGGCAATGCCTACTTAGTGTCACATGTTCAACTCTACCCTAATAGGGGCCGCGAGAGTCTGGTTCGATGAGCTGCCTCCAGAAAGCATAGATGGGTACAAGGATCTAAAAGCGGCTTTCCTAGCGTACTTCATGCAGCAAAATAAATACGTAAAAGATCCAGTAGAAATTTACAACATCAAACAAAGGAATGGGGAGACCATTGAAGAATTTATGGAGCGTTTCAAAATTGAAACTGGGGGCATGAGAGGAGCCCCTGAATGCATGTGAATCTCTGGATTCCTGCATGGAGTCAATAATCCTGAATTGATAAAACATCTCAATGAGCACGTCTTAAATACTCTGGAGGAAATGATGACAGCCACCGCGGCTTTTATACGGGGAGTCACCGCGGCCGCTTCTAAGAAGAAAGTTCACACACCTTGAAAGTCACAGGACCAATCCAAGCGACACACCTCTGTTCCAAGACCTGACTTCCGAAGTCAGCCAAAGGATGGGCGAGGGTCCAGCAAGTTTACTCCCTTGACAAGAACGCCCAAAGAAATTTTCGCGGCTGAAAACAGGAAAAGTTTAAGCCTACCACCACGCCATGGTGACTCCCGGTATAAAAGAGACAGCAACAACAAGATTCTGCGAATTCCACAATGAATAAAGGTACACAACACTGATTAAGTGTGTGCAGCTAAAAAAGCATAATGAAGATGTTTGTGAAGAGAGGCAGAGCTCTCGCACTTCATCAAAGAAATCCGGCAAGACAAAGATCAACAAAAGACTGGTAAGAAGGATGCTCCGGCCAAAGACAAAGTTGCGGCCATCTATATGATATAGCCGTGGCAAAGAGTGACGCGACAGAAGGTGACACAGAGCTTCGACCGCGCCAGAGAAATTACGTTCCCACCATTGACCGTCAGTAAAGGAACAAAGGGTCCGCTTGTTATAGAAGCGGAAATTGGTGGACATGCGGTCCACCGCATGTACGTCGACGGAGGCTCCTCGATGGAGGTACTTTTTGAACACTGCTTCAACCGGCTTCGACCGTAAATCAAGAGCCAAATGGTCCCAGCGATTACATCGCTAACCGGTTTTAGTGGGGAAACTATATGGCCGCTCGGACAGGTAAGGCTCTTGGTGACTATAGGAGACACAGAGCACTCTACGAAAGCATGTATGAACTTTATGATAGTGAAGTCGCCGTCACCGTACAATGGTATCATTGGACGACCAGGGATAAGTGAGATCCAAGCGATACCATCCACGGCTCACGGAATGATCAAATTCCTGGTGAATGGCGGAATAGTGACTATCCGTAGTACTATCCTGACGCCAACTGAGTGCGCGGCCATTGCAGTAACACCCAAAGACACTGAAAAAAAGGCCGAAACACGTCACGAAAATTTTAAAGTGGCCATACATCCAGATTTTCTAGACCAAGAGATTGCTATTGGGGGCACTATTAGCTAAAGGACGGACGGAATTATGTGCGCTCCTAAAAGCGAATTTAGATATATTCGCGTGGCAGCCATCCGACATGACGGGGGTGCCTCGGTCAATAGCTGAACACCGACTCAACATCCGTGATGGATACCCGCCCGTCCGGCAGAAAAAGAGGAGTCAGGCCCCGGAACGCGCCAAGGCTATCCAAGCAGAGGTAAAAAACTAGCAGAGGCCGGGATCATGCGCGAAGTCTACTACCACGATTGGCTATCTAATCCGGTCACGGTAAAGAAATACGACGGTAGCTGAAGAATGTGCGTGGATTTTACGGATTTAAACAAGGCCTGTCCGTAGGATTGTTGTCCTCTCCTAGAGATTGATTGGAAGGTTGAGTCCTTATGCGGCTATCCTTTTAAGTGCTTCTTGGATGCATACAAAGGCTACCATTAAATACAAATGGCGGAAGCGGATGAAGAAAAGACGGCTTTCCATACCCCTTAGGGGGTATGGTGCTACACCAAAATGCCCTTTGGCCTCAAGAACGCTGGGGCTACGTACCAGCGGCTGGTGGATAAGGCATTTGACAAACAGGTGGGTCGGAACCTGGAGGTGTATGTTAACGACTTGGTCATCAAGAGTCACACGGAAACAGAGCTACTAAGGGACATTAAAGAAACATTCAGTACGTTACGAAAGATCAACATGAAGGTTAATCCAAAAAAATATACGTTTGGAGCAGGGGAAGGGATGTTCCTGGGGTACATGATCGGCCTGGGAGGAATAAAACCGTGCCCAGATAAGGTAGACGATGTGCTACAACTTCCATCCCCATGAACAATCAAGGAGGTCCAGAGCCTCAATGGGAAGTTGGTCGGCCTAAACAGGTTTCTTTCCAAGTCAGCGGAAAAATCCTTGCCGCTTTTCAAAACCTTAAAGAAATGCACAAAAAAGCGACTTCCGTTGGACCTCAGAAGCAGAGCAGGATTTTAAGCATCTAAAGCAGCACATATCAGAGCTACCTATGCTGGTAGCACCTAAGGAGGAACTAATAATGTACTTGTCTGCCTCCCACGGAGCAGTTGGTGCGGTCTTAATGACAGAGAGAGATACGATCCAGAAGTCAGTTTACTTCGTAAGCCAGGCATTGCAAGGCGCTGAGTTAAACTATACCCCGATGGAAAAGCTCATCCTGGCGCTGGTCTGCGCTGCCAAGCAGCTACGAAGATATTTCCAAGCCCATCCTGTTGCAGTTATCATGGACCAGCCCATTAAGCAATTCATCTCGCGTCCCGATGTAGTAGGGCGATTGAAAAAGTGGAGCGTTATGCTAGGAGAACACAATATCACATACCAACCACGGACATCTGTGAAAGGCCAGATCCTAGCAGATTTCCTCGTTGAGAAACCCGATGAAGTTCCAGCAAATACATCAGTGAAAGAGATTCCACAAGAGCCGTAGACACTGTTCACGGACGGTTCATCATGCGTTGATGGATCAGGTGCTGGGTTGATACTAACGAGTCCAGAAGGGACAGAATTCACCTACGCGCTAAGATTCCAATTCGCCGCTTCCAACAACGAGGCAGAATATGAAGCGCTGATAGCGGGGCTACGGATAGCGGCACAAATGGGAGTACGCAATGTACAAGTGAGCATTGACTCTAAACTGGTAGCAAACCAAGTTCTCGGGACATACGTTGCAAAGGAAGACAATATGATTAAATACCTTGAGAAGACCAAAAGCTTGGTCGGTGGCTTTGACAGTTTTTCCATAAGCCAAGTCCCAAGAAGTAAAAATAAGAAAGCAGATGCCCTAAGCAAAATCACGTCAACCAGCTTTGCACATTTATCAAAACAAGTCCTGGTCGAAATACTTAGAGAAAAATCCATACAAGAGAAAGAAGTAGCGGCTGTGGTAGAGGAATAAGGACCAACATGGATGATGCCGATATTAGAATATTTGAAAGATGGAACTCTTCCAGATGATCATAAAAAGGCAAGCAAACTCCGCATTAAGGATAGACAATACAAATTATGGGAAGGGATTCTCTACCAGCGCTCGTTCTTGAAGCCATGGCTAAGGTGCGTCGGGCCACTTCAAGCGGATTACGTAATCTGGGAGATTCATGAGGGATCATGCAGTATGCATACCGAGCCGCGATCCGTGGTAGCCAAGGCCATGCGGTCTGGATATTATTGGCCAACCATGCATCAAGATGCACGGGATATGATACGCAAGTGTAAGGATTGCCAGGTACACCGTCCCGTGCCATGACACCCCCAGCAGCCGCTGACTCCCATCATGACTCCGTAGCTATTCTACAAATGGGGGATTGATATCGCGGGTCCTTTCCCGGAAGGGCCAGGGAAGGTCAAGTTCTTGATAGTCGCTATGGATTATTTCACAAAGTAGATAGAAGCAAAGGCCGTGGCGACAATTAGCGGCACTAAAGTGAAGAAGTTTGTATGGGATAACATAGTATGCCGCTTTAGACTCCCCGAAGAGATAGTCTCGGACAATGGCAAACAGTTCAGTGGCGACCCATTCAAAGATTGGTGCAAAAAGTTAAATATCATACAACATTTTGCCTCGATAAAATATACGCAGTCCAATGGACTTGTAGAGAGGGCAAATAGAAGCTTGGGTGAAGGAATTAAGGCTCGCTTCGGTGAAGGAAACAAGAATTGGCTGGAAGAACTCCCCTATGTCCTTTGGGCCCATCGTACGATGATCAAGTCAAGCAATGATGACACTCCGTTCTCCCTGACCTATGGAACGGAAGCCGTTATACCTGCAGAAATCAGAATGCCAACATACCGCAACACGGTAGTAGACACCGTGCACAATGATGAAGAGCTACAGTTAAACTTGGATCTCCTTGAAGAAAGACGCGAGCGCGTGGCAATCCGTGAAGCTACGACCAAGTTGAATATGAAAAAGTACTACAACACCAAGGTCAGAGGCGTTACTTTCAGGCCAGGAGACTTTGTCTATCGGAGTAATGACGCCAGTTATGCCATAGATGGAGGAAAGCTTGGTCCAAAGTGGGAAGGACCTTACGAGGTAATGGAATCACTGGGAGATGGAGCATACAAGCTAAGATCTACGGATGGGAGAGCCCTCCCAAGGATGTGGAACATCGCCAATCTCAAAAAGTGTTATCTCTGAGCCACGGCTCATGCATGGATGAATTTGCACTATAATAAAGACTCGTAATAAAGTAATCCATGTATTCTACCTTTTTTGTTTTGTATTTAGGACATGAATAAAACTCCGCTGGGTCTAGCTAACCCAACGCCTCCTTTATATGAAAAGTTAAACTTTTTAGTGAATTTCTCTTTTGTCTTTAATTCATATTATTTGTCGTTATCTCTGGATAATTATAGGCTAAGCATACTCATAATTGTCTTGCCGTATAAGAGGGTTGCAAACCCAGCGGCTACGGACTCTGTGTCCTTTATGCATACTTAAGACGTTAGGTATATAAGAAAAGACTTCCACGGAGCATATAAGACACTACAAGTGCGTTATGATAAATTATAAACATTGTTCACGTACATTGTTAATCACGAACATCCGTGTATATATTATAAACCAAAAAATTGTCAAAGTACTACAGGCGGTACTATGACCACTCTAAATTAAACATAGGAGGTAAGGATTTGGACCTAAGTAGCCTCGGAGATCCCTTATCTTCAGATACCTCAGTTTGTGTAGCAGCGTCCGCCAACAGGATTTTTAGACCTTGAGGAGCTATGGTAGGCACTGACACAAGAACACCATCAGATCTAGCATGATGGGCTGAGCCGACCCCATGGGTATGGCATACCACCTTGTTTTTCTTCTTCTTCTCGGCTCGACTTATGTTAGCCATGATGGCGTCTTTCAATAAAATTTCCTCTTCAAAATACCAGGGGTCATCACGTACCTCCGAGTACACATGTATCTTGAGCTGGGAAGAACTAGCACGAAGATCACAGATGAATTGTGGAGCATCCTCTCTGGTATCGCTCTCCAAGTGTAGGGATGCCATAATTAATTCTATGGGGGCATCCTTCAACCACTCCAGCTGATCGACTAAAGGATACTCCAAGTCCTTTAAAGCCTGAAGAGCCGTGGTGAATTTATCATCAGCCTCAAGGTCGTACGCCTCGACAGCCGCTAAGTCCAACTTAGCTTTCACATGCTCTACACCATGTCTAAGCCCTTCACTCATGCCTATGGCAACCCCAGCGGACACTACATTGGCAAACACCTGCCTCAGCTCTATAGACTTAGCACATTTCATCACGGCTAAGCGCAGGCCGTGCCCGATCACCCATCGATGACCTGCGATCGCTGTCAGCATATGAGGGTATAGCTCCTCATCAAAATCTATACTGAGTGCGTCTAGCCTTGCATCTAATTCCGTACATCGTGAGGTCACCCGGTCGTCCTCATACTTCTTGAACTCTTTGAAAGTAGCTTTTATTTTTTCTTCTCCCGTAACTTGACCCTGAAGAGTAGATACTTGATGGGTCAGCTGCTTATTGATCACTTGAAGATCGGAGAGCTGGATGCGGAGGCTTTCCAATTCCTTTGAGAGTTTCACATTTTTGGCCTCTGCGACTTTCTTTATATCAGCCTCAGCTTCAAGCAGCGCTTCTAAATTTTTTATCTCTACTTCCCTAGCCTGGATTCTCTGGTCTCGTTTGGCTACTCGAGCCACTGCTTTCTTTAATAGTTTGGTCTCTTGTTCAAACCTGAGCCTCAGCTGGGAACCCATTGCCACTTGCCGTGCCAGGTTTACATTATATTGGCCTAGGAAGTCATCATTGGGCAAGTGGCGCAACACTGAAAAGTACCCTGGCAGTAATATGTGGTCCACCATGTCTTGGCATGCCTCTGGGGTGTCCAGGCGGCAGTTGTTGGTCACACCCCACCCAGGCTGATATATGTCTTCTGGTGGGCCGCTCATGGAGGTGAACGAGATGGACTTCTTAGAGTCTGGATCTTCTGCGGCAGCAGCTTTCTTGGAAGATCTACATTAACGAACCCAGGATGGTTTGTTAGTAGGGATACACCTGTGGATATACATATATATACAAAAAAAGAGAAAAGATCGAAGACATCATGGATGAAATTACTTACTAAGCAATATCCTGCTCAGGGAGTGGCTTCGGCTGTGCATAGGATAGCGGGTCCGGCTCGCTCATACTTTGTAGCACGGCCGAAGTACTTAGCTGGGGGCGGATGGAGGCATGATCTTTCCTTAGGACCCTAGGAAGTGCGTTTGCCTCCGCCTCACCCTTATCCCTCTTGTTTAGTGAAGGCCCCATGGTTGCCGCTTCTTTTTCCAGATTCAGTTCTGGAACGACCCCCGTGGTCGCTGGATTCTCGGCACGAGGCACTTCCGAGGCTACTACGGTTGGGACCTGGGTTTCAGTCTCATCCCCCTCAGTAAGCAGTTGGAGCGATTGTTCATTCGAGAAGTCCAGGGGTGACTTCACAATGACGGGGGGTGTCTCTGAAGATACTGAGGTCGTGGGCGTATTCTCCATATTAATAACGCAGCTTGCGGTAGCAGTCAGTAGAGGTACCTCATGAGAAAGACGAGGACAAGCCCCGGTCTTCACTTTAAGGGGATTTGGGGCATTGATTAAGTTGAACAAGTCCATTTCTACGAACACAAAGGAGTAAGTTAGCATATATTTATACATATGAAGAAAATATAGACAATTTATGAACACCCACCTCGGTCATCGTCATAAAGAAATGTGGGGTTCTCGTCGTCCCTTAGGAAGTAGTTTCGGCACAACCCCACTAAGCACAATAACTCCTCCGGTTCTTTTTGGATTGGGGTACGATGAAGGTTTAACGTCGCTACATCCACCGCGGAGTAGGAGTCCGCTGCTGGCCTCTCATCTTTTAGGGCGGATGTACGCTAGTCAACGACGGTAGGGAATACTCTATCGTCCACCCAAAAGAAGCGGTTGTTCCAATTTTTCAAAGAGTTAAGAGGCTTTGAATAGCACTGAGGGGTATTTTTTTTCCTGGACGTTTGCTGAAGGACATCCACCCCGAGTTGTATGAAGGAATGTAGAAGACATGGAATAGGTTCACGGTAGGTCTTATGTTTAACACACGGCAGTTAATCTTAAAATGGCTGACTTTCGCAGCACCTATCACCGATAGTTGCGAAAGGTGGATTTGAAAATGACACAGGATATCGAAAAGGAACTGCGAGATAGGGATGCGATAGTTTGTAAACTTAAAATTTTTGGTGTAAACACCGACTTTACCCTCTCGAAAATCAACAATGTTATCCTCTAGACTAGGCAACTCAGGATGCAGGCTTTCTGGTACGTAATACTCTGATGCGAACTCTTGCAGATACTCTTCGGATATGGTGGACACGACGTCCTCAAGCTGTATGGTGTCCCTACCTATTTTTTTACCTAGTTTAATAGAAGGGCGTGGTATACTAACCTGCGGTAAAAAAAATCTGTGGATATTAGAGCTTGTGCGGCTGTATGTGTGAAAATGGCGGTTTAATTAGATAACCGTGGAAGTTTAAACAGTGATTGCTCGCTCTATTTATACTGCGTCTTCGATAATTATGCCTGGTTAGATGATTGACACGTGTCATCCACTTTGTTTTTGGATGGTTAGGATTACTGGGGCGCCAAAACGGCTTTCGGCCCACTTGTCCCATCCTTTAGCAGTTTTTTCGCTATTTTTCGATAAAGGGTTCTCCTCTTACGAGGGGAAGGGGCCCACATGACGGTTCAGGTTCTCTTTAAGTCTAGTACCCGCGCCTCGGCCACGGCCGCACCTACTAGACTGGGGGAACATGATGACGTATAGTGTGGACCGACCCGACCCACTGACACGATCATGGGCTTGTAGTTGGTATCGTTATTTGGGCCAACGGGTAGCGGTTACGGACCCTAGTTTAGGCCGCGGCTGCCAGAACACGGTTCCTGAAACGTGTGTTAATATTCTTATGAGCTATTTTGAGGAAAGATAATTTACCAAAATAAGGGATATACTCTCCTTATTTGAATGTGTCAAGATAAGGCCATATCATGAATATATCGGACGCATCTTAGGTCGGAAGATAAGGAAACCCTACGGGGTATGAGGCCTATAAAAGGAGGATGTTTCTCATCGGTACAGGTATCACAAAAACCCTAATCACATTCGATTACTCTCCAAAGAATATACTCTTACTCTCACGCCAGAGTCTAATCATGGGATTCGCTCTCACGATAATGTTAACGGTGCTTTTTCCTCGTGCAGGGTTCTTAAACAAATTTACTTGGTACAAGAACAAGGTGCTCCATACCCGAATAACCGCTTATTCGTGCCAAACGCAATCTAACCCAACTTTTGTATCAACAACTATTGTACATGATATTAATTTATTCCTAAAACATAAGACAGAAAGCCTTGAACATTTGTAACATTGTCTTGATTTTGATGTGTATTGGAGTTCCTTTTCAAATAGTGATAATGAGGAGGTTAAAAAGAATATTAGTGATGACATTAACAACATAAATTTTGCCAACATTTCATAGAAAATAAGACAAGTATCAAAATAGCTTATATATGCTAAACAAGATGTTCTTAGAAGCCATTGTGGTGGTGCTTCTCAAAAAGAGCTTACTGAAACATGATTATCACAGTAGTTCATGTTAGACGAGTCATTGGCACAAGCCCGATGCTTGTGGACGTGGTCCATTAGATTTAGGGTTTTGATTAGGTTGCTTATTATCAAAGCTATGTATTTAGTATAAATACATATGCTATCTCATATGTAAAACATTCAATCAATAATAATAAACCTAATGGACCACAAACTCACAATCGGGATTGGGCCAATGACTCGTCTATCATAGCTTTATTATTATTGATTGAATGTTTTACATATGAGATAGCATATGTATTTATTCTAAATACATAGCTTTGATAATAAACAACCTAATCAAAACCCTAAATCTGATGGACCACAAACTCATAATCGGGCTTGGGCCAATGACTCGTCTAACAGTTCGATCATAAACAATTTTTATCAACTTTGTAGAACATACTTAACACCACTTTTCATGGACTCGTAAAGTATATTGGGAAAGCCAAATACGACAGTTTTAACCAAAAGCTTACCTGAATCCCCGAATCAAATTGTTTAGTCCACTTAGCTGTCTCGTGGATTTTAGTGGTCTTGTGTCATTACCATAAAGAGGCCCTTAAACATACACATAATATACATATGTATGAGTAATGCATGAACTAATAAACTCGAGTTTCATGTCGTGTATATAAAATAGAAGTGCATAAAATTTGATGGCCATCGGGAAGCGGTGGCCCTGTGCAATTGCACCTCTTGCACTCCCATAATGCTACTTTTTGTCAATCACAATTAAAAACACACCCTCACTTGACACATCAGCGTCACATCAGCCTTTTTTATACCTAATTTTTACCCTCACTCTCTCTCACATTTCACTATTATCAATCACAAAACCCCTCACCGGACAACCTATTTTTTTATTAAAAACTAAAACTTTTATTATTCATAAATTAAAAACATTACATTAAAAGTTAAAAACATTACATTAAAATTAAAAAACATCATAAATTAAACATTGAGATTGACGTGTTTGATTAAATCCGCTTTGAGCATTTGATGTGCTTGTGACGATTTGATGTACCTGATAATTCTATGCCTTTGTTCATTGGATCGTAAGAGGTCATCCGGTTGATGTTCTTCCTCCAGATACCATTCGGGACATATCGCCTCCTTACGGTCTTTTAAAATCAAATTATGTAATATGATGCATATATACATAATATTCGCTAATTTCTCTTTGATATACCCCCGTGCGGGAGTGGCTAATATAGCCCATTCCTTCTTTAGAGCACCAAATGCATGTTCAACATCTTTTCTTGCCCCTTCATGCATTGCCTTATATTGTAATCGCTTGTGGTCATCATCGGACAAAAAAGGCATGCCATATCCATAAGTCTTGTGATGCAACAGCCTCAAACAAATGAATGGATCCGGACCATGATCACGTCTACAATATTGTGCCTTGTGTGCGATTGGACAACCAAACCACGCCCAATCTGTACAATAAAGACTTCCTAGCATTCCTGGCAACCCGTGTTATTTTTTGTGATGCGTGTATAACTTTTCAACATCAGAGATTGTTGGTTTTCACATAAACTCAGGTCCAAAAATCTCTATAACAAACCTACAAAAATGTTCAAGAGATAGACGAGAAGTGGCATGACCCATCTGCAAATATTCACCAAGGGCGTCAGGAACGGTGTCGTATGCTAATTAACGAATCGCTGAGGTGCACTTCATCAACGGTGAAATTCCTAGTCTTTCGGTACAATCTTTTTTCTCACGAAAATATGCACAATGAATAGTTACTTCTTCAACTATACTTGTGAAAAGTGTTCGACTCATTCAGAACCTCTCCTCGAAACGTGCTGCCGAAAACATCGGATTGTCGCTAAAATAGGCTCCAACTAAACGTTCATGAGCACCATAGTGATCACAATTTATGTTGGTTCTCTTTTGCCGTTTTGGTTTTAGTAAACAAAAAAAATGCTCTGCTAAAAAAATTCAAGTCACGTCAAATTTTTTCTTCTCTTTTTGTGTTTTTTTTTTTGTTTTTCGTGAATTTATACGCAATAAACTAAATAAACTTTAACTTTTATTTAATAGAAAACCTAATACATCGGAAACAAAATACATCGAAAAGGAAAATACAACATAATACATCAGAATTGAAAATACAACATCATAATCGACAATTAGTAATCATCATTATAGACATCATAACCATAATTAGGCTCAGCCTCAGCCTCTTCTCCTCCCGAACCGGGTCCGGACATAGAACCTTCGCTACTAGCAGCATCAAGTGCAATTTCTTCATCGGATAGTGGAATGGCTTCATTTGCTTGCACCTCGGCATCCAAGATCTCTTCTTCAAAGTCTACGGGGGTTTCAAGAGTGGATTTGTCTTGTTTACGCTCTTGAGCGTCCAAGTGATCTTTTAAGCACATACACATCTCTAAGGACGCCGGAGTGAGTCTTGTTCTTCGGATTGACAACACCCTCCCACTTGTTGAAAATGCGGATTCAGAAGCTACCGAAGTAGCTTGGACACTTAGTATATCCATGGCCATGCGGGATAGAACGGGAAACATTGTTTCCTTTGCCTTCCAAAAACCCAAGACATCAAAAGTTTCAAACTCCGTTGTTTGAAGACATGTGACAAAATCTGAATGAACATATCGCTCATATTCGGAGGACAATGAAGGATCACTCCTTGCCTTTTTGTTTGTATGTTCTTTCAACCGCCTTAGCAACGTGGTCCTTTGATTCCCGCCACTCGTCCTCGATGAAGAACCCCCACCCCTACTACTTGATTCGGTTGTTGTTGGGTTACCATATTTTGTATAATAAATATTATACAAACCTTCGAAAGAGTCGGTGAACCATTTTTTTTGCCTTAGTTGCATAACTGTAATAAAAAAAACTCTAAATCTGTACTTATCGACTCGATAAGAAACTTTACACCGTGTACACTAAAACATGGGTTTAAAGCGGCTGCACAAGTAATTATCGGTGACATTCTTTCAAAATACTTCTTAGGTTTTTCTTTCATTGGTTTAACCATAGTTGCAAATATACCCCCCTCAAGTTCACATTCGCTTAATTTGGTAGTCATGAAGACAATCTGTTGAAGTACCAATGGAGATGTTGGGTAGTAAGCCCTGATAAAATTTTCGTGGCATTGTTAAACACTTCAAGTAATTGGGTTAAACCTTCAATAATAACCCAATTCTCAGCCAGAAACTGATGACACATATTCTTACTAGCCAAAAGGTCATGAAAATACATCAAAGTAGATCTTTGTTTTAAACCACTTAGGAACATATGATAAGTGAAGTTTTATCTTGTCGGGACGTCCCAATGAGGTGATAAACAAGGTTTCCCCGCTTGTTTATAGATTCTACTATAGCGTTGTTGGTTTTTACCACCCGATTTAAATACATCTTTTAACATTGTTTTAAAAGACTCTTTGATTTTATTAATCTCTTTCACCGCTAAACCATCTTGCACACACAATTTAATGAGATGTGCAACACATCGACTATAATAAAACCTACCCTCCATTGGTGGTTCGTATTTTAATCTTAGTTTACTAACTGCTGATGTGTTGTTACTAGCATTATCCAATGTGATTGACATAATTTTATTTTCCAACTTAAAATTGACAAACACATCTCTCAACGTTTTAGCTAAAGCACTACTCGTGTGAGGAACCAGAAAGTCTTCGAATGCAATGACCCGCTTCATCATTTGCCAAGTATCGGGTTCAATCCAATGTGCGGTAACACATATGTAAGAACCGAGAATCCCATGAGGAGGGGTCCAAACATCCGTTGTTAGGTTGACATTAGTATTTATTTGAAGGAAACCATCAATTATTGCTTGTTTAGCCGTTACCCATAATTTTATTGCATCACGTTTGAGAGTAGTGCGACTTACATGAGTATATCTTGGTTGCCAATGGTTCTGAAACACCCTCGTTGTTTGCTCGTCGTCAAAGTGATTGAATGGTAACCCCCGTTGAATCACCAAACCCGCGAATTGTTCACGAAGAACATCCGAATTGTACACGTAAATACTCTCATCTCGAGGCATAGAAGATTGCCCCGATTCTGCAACCCTCTTTTTTGCTTCACAATGCGGATGGGTGATATGATTCTTCAACGTCGAGTTGGAATCTTTCGAAAAGAAATGCAAGCAATGAATACATTGAGCTTTTTTCGTGTTGTCGGACATTAGGCAAAGGTTGAAGTCTTTCCAAATATTGGGGTTTCGATTGTTTGGTAGGATTTGAACAACCACCGGTACACTTGATGAACCGGCACCGACGATAGTTGAGGTGGATTGATTTGCCATTGCTAATTGAAAGAAATTCGGTTTTGCTTTGGAGAGTTTTTTTGCTTAGGATTGTGATTTTTGAGTTGTGATTAACATTTAAACACAACCTCTCTATTTATAATGAAATTCACAAGCACAAAGACTGTGTATGAAGTAAGCATGGTAGTCATGGTCTGTTTTCATAGCAATAAAGTAAGCATGTGAAGATAAGCATGTGGGGGGATAAGATAAAAAAAATGCATAAAGATAAGCATGGGTACAACTGTACAAGTCACAAGATAAAGATAAGCATGGGTACAAGATTCGTCAAAAGGAGTATTGGGACATGGGAAGAAATGATGTATACACCCCTTTACCCAAAAACGTCCTTATAAAACAGATAACGCTCTTTTGAGGCCCGAAACGACCCCGAAAGGCCAAAAACTGACACAGCTCATGTAAAGCGATGAGCCTTGCCTGTTGGGCCGTTTCCGTGTGACCATGCGAATTTCAGCCAAATCCGTCACAGAAATTTGTTGCCGAAAAATAAATTTCTTGCCGAATTTCAGCTCGTTGACCGCATCTCTATCGAAAACGCTCCTCCATGGGTCCCCCCCACATTAGAAAAGCTAAATTCGAAGAAAAAAAATATCCCGAACCGGTTAACCGGTTCGGTTTCAGTTTGTCGGTTCCAAAAACTAGTCGACGAACCGGTGTAAATGCAAAAACCCTAAACCGGTTCCAAACCGCCAGTTTGGCAAGAACCATAACCGGTTCAGGTCAAAACCGGGGTTGGCCGGTTCAGGTTTCGGGTCGGTTTGACGAACCGGTTTAAAAATCGGGTTTTTTGCTCATGTCTACCTAAGTCCACTCAGGAAGAATCTACAAAAACATAGACGAAACAATTCATGAAATGTAAATGAGACTAGTGTATGAGCTCCGCTAATTGATAATATCAATTAGCCGAGCTCACACACTACCTTCTTACATTAAACTACTTCACAAACATATTTTACTTTACGAGAATAAGTGCTTATTTAAGAAGCGCACGTACAGCATCAAATGAACTTTGCCAATATCAATCTTTGTTTACCTTATAAACCAAATGTGACCCATTTTTATGTCAAGTGGAAAAAAATATCAAATTCGTTTAATTGGTATTTGCATTATAGACCAGCATAGCCATCTCTAAGTTTTTTAAAGGGCTTGAATTTAGACGTGATTTTATGTTTCTGATAATTGTGTAAGAAGATTTTGACAATTTATGTCTTGCGTCCCACATAGATAGCAAGTATGAATAATGAGATATTTAAAAGGCAGACTATGACATTTTAATTTAATCGTATGAAACATGTGACACAAATATTTGATTGTTATGCATGTTTCATTTGTTTTTTTTATTTAACACCTATAAATATCTTCTCTTTTCATCTTCGTTACTACGTATTTTTTAAGGTAAATTACATAGCTCGTCCCTGTACTTAGCCTCGTTTATCTGTTCGGTCCCTCGTTTTGAAAATCGATGAAAATGGTCACGGAAGGGGTCATTTTTGTGCGTATTTTGTCCCAAATGGATGAACGGTCGTTAAGTCGCTTCGTTAATGCTGGGTGTTATAGTAATTTCACATAAAAACTGTGTTGCACCGTTGGTCCCTTACACATGAGTTTTTTTTTGTTACACTTGTACACTTCCCATCACATCATAAATAATTTTTTTTACTATTCAATTCACTTACACCTCTCATCCCTATCATTTCATAAGATTATTCCCGCCCAAATCTTATTCCTACTCTCTCACAAATAACTCACAAAAGCAGACCTACATTATTTTTCTGCGTTCAAACCCTACATGCAATAGTGTTATAGGACCAAACTGGATGGAAGCTCCGCAAAAAAAAGTGGACGAACACCACGGAGCGACTAATTGAAGATCTCGAATTGGCATATGGTAATGATTTGAAGCCCTTTTGCTTTAGGTTTAATTTTTTACAAATGTAGTGTTTTTTACTTGTTTTATTGTCAATTTATGAAGTTAGGTTTTGATTTTGATTTTAAGAGAATGCACCCAATATGTTTTCGATTCGAATACATGATGGTGGAAAATTTCGAAGATATCCAGACAGAATGTATTTCGATGGTCATGTCGACATATTTGATATGGTCGATATCGATATGTTTATTGTCGTTGCGCAGAAC
>BQNB010081889.1:0-29488 GCA_026074375.1 Tanacetum coccineum
AATTTTGCTCTTTCTTCTGTTGTAAATTGCTCTCTTTTTTCTTCTTGAAGCTTCTCAGCCAGAAGTCTATCAGCCTCAATTCTTGCCTTTATGTCATCATAATTTCTTATGACAGCTTCATTGGTAGCTCTTCTTCATCTAATTATTTTTCTTTCCTCTTCACACTATTTCCCCACTCTTCTTGTACTTTCCTAGCCATTTCTCTCATCACTGAAAGTTGTTTAAACTTCTTCTCAGCTTCAGGAATACCATCAGATTCACTTTCAGATTCATCCTCCTCTTCTATTTTCTTTCTTCCCTTTGTTTCTTTTAGATCAATCTTTGGAAGAGGCTTTAATTTCAAAAGTGAATCTGTTGAAGTAGACCTAGGGTCTGTCAAGTTTCTTCAATAACCTTGAACTCTACACCTTTTTCCTTCTCTCTAAAACGGCATTGGCTTGACTCATGTTGAGAAGAACCTAAGCTATTGTTTCATCATATCTAAATATTTTAGAAGTAGGTGTTTGAGTAGTTTGAGTAGCACTTCCTTCTTCAGTATGATCATTAGTACCTTTACTTTGCTCATCAGTACCTTTATTATATTGTATCTTTTCAATTTGTGAAAACTCGTTTTGTTCTTCCATTAGTGAAAACTCGTGTTAACATTTAACAAAGCTTTGTTTTCACCCCAATGGAGGTTTCTATTTCATACAATGAATCATTATATTAGTTCAAAAAGCACCTCTTGGGATCAAATTCCCACTAATATTGCCACTGCTGTCATTTGCTTAACATCTAATCAGAAGTATCATTTTTCTAAATTAATTTTTGATGGTATGCTTAGACATTTAGATGCAAAGAAGAAGTTTGTAATGTACCCACATTTTATTTCCATCTTTTTAGATAAACAGCTAGCTAATGTACCTATACCTTTAGATCATTTTCCTGTAAATACTTTGACAAGTAAAGTTTTTTCTTTCATGGTTAAAAAAGGTAAACATTTTTTAGGGAATGTCACACCTTTGTTTGCTTCTATGTTGGTACCACCAACTGAGGATGAAGGTGCCTCTTTAGAAAGACCATCTGATGCACTTCCTACACCCTCTCCTCCTCACTCTAGTGAAGTCCCTTTTGAGCCACAGACTAACCCATCCCCTACTCACACTAGTGAAGTCCTTGTTGAGCCACAGACTGACCCATCCCCTACTCACACTAGTGAAGTACTTGTTGAGCCACAGACTGACCCATCCCCTAAACCTTCACCTTCTACTACTATTCCTGATTCTATTCCAGAAAGTTCTGGTGGGAATCATGGAGGTCATTCATCCAGTGATAAATCCCTTTTAGGGAATGAGGGTGAACTGACACTCCAAAGTGTCTATGATCTTTGTATCTCTTTATGTACACAGGTTTCAGATCAAGCCAAGGAAATACAACACTTGAAGGCTTAGATCAAAAAGCTCAAGAAGCAAGCTAAACCTGTAGTCAAACACCACAGAGCATGGATGAAGAGTGTCTCCTTGAAGCAAAGATTGGCAAGAAAGAGATCCTCAAAGAAACAATGGGTACACAGAGAGTCTGTATCTAAACAGGGGAGGAAGTTTGCCAAAGGTGAACCTTCAGTCCATAAAGATCTACTATTTGATGAGATTCCTGAAGATACTTTGGATTATATGGAGACTGAGGATGCTCAAGATGTGGGGAGGACAAGAGATGTAGTGGATGAAGAGAAGGAGAATGCTGAAGATGTACTTAGTACTGAAGATGTACTTAGTACTGCTCGACAAAAAGTTAGTACTGACAAGGAAAAAGTTAGTACTGACAGACCAATAGTTAGTACTGCCGGATCCAAAGTTAGTACCGACAGGCAGAAAGATAGTACCGATGATCAAAATGAAGGTACTGATGAGCAAGCTAAAGGTACTGATGATCATACTGAAGGAGGAAGGGCTACTCAAACTACTCAACCACCTACTTCTACAATATTTAGAGATGATGAAACAATAGCTCAGGTTCTTCTCAACATGAGCCAAGCCAAAGCAGTTTTAAGAGAGAAGGAGAAAGGTGTAGAGTTTAAGGATATTGAAGAAACTGAAAGACCTAGGCCTACTTCAACAAGATCACTTTTGACATTAAAGCCTCTTCCAAAGATTGATCCAAAAGACAAAGGGAAAAAGAAAATAGAAGAGGAAGATGAATCTGAAAGTGAATCTGATGGTATTCCTGAAGCTGAGAAGAAGTTTAAACAGCTTGCCAGTGATGAAGAAATGGCTAGGAAGGTACAAGAAGAATGGGAAGGTGAAGAGGAAAGAAAAAGATTAGCTGAAGAAGAAGCTACCAATGATGCTCTCATAAGAAATTATGATGACATAAAGGCAAGAATTGAAGTTGATAGACTTCTTGCTGAAAAGCTTCAAGAAGAAGAAAGAGAGCAATTTACAATAGAAGAAAGAGCAAAATTCCTTCATGACATAATTGTTGCTCAAAAGGAAATGACCTCCTACAAAGAATCGACTGAGAAATCAAATGATGACCTACTTAAAGCATGTAGGAAACTTCAAGCATTCTGATTTGAAAATCAAGAAGTTTGAGGAAATACAAGCTCTGTATGAAAAGATTAAGAGGTCAGATGAAGATTTCATTTCTATTGGGTCTGCTGAAGATGAAAGACTGATCAAAAAGATGAATGAAAAAGGAATTGATTCCTCTAAGAATGAAGTGGTCAAGGAGGAAGATAAAGAAGAAGAAGGTACTAAGAAAAGGAAGGGAGGTCATATCAAAATGATTGCAAGGAAAAAGGCAAGAAAACAATCTGATGTTGACAGTGAGGATGAACATAAAAAATGCCTGAAGATTGTTACATTTGAAAGTATCTTAGACATGAGATAATTGAGAAGAAATCAGTTATTGCTAGATTGAACAAGGTATCATCACCAGATGGAGATTATCTTGTTATCTACAGAGCCAATGGGAATTTTAGGGCTTTCAACTATCTCATGGAGGTACTTCATATCTTTGATAGGCAAGATCTATTTCATCTGTATGACTTGATAAGGGATCAGTTCTCAGAAGTTACATTAGATGGATTTGAATTGATTCTTTGGGGAGATTTGAAGATTATGATGAAATCCTCAACAGAAGGGAATGAACAAAGTAACTTCTGGAGTGGTCAACAAGATTGGAAGATTGTCACATGGAGGTTGTATGAATCATGTGGAGTTTGCATACTGGAGTTTGAGGATGGAATAGTTATTCATATGTTGGTTGAAAGAAGATATCCTCTATCAAAAGATTTGATGCAAAGGATGCTTGATCTTGGTTTGGAAGTTGAAAGAGAAAGTTCTGTTGCTCTTGATTTGATAAGGTTTATTAAGCAATAGATAGATGAAGAATGAGGTTGATGGAATTGAGAAGGGTTTGAGTGTTGGCTAACCACCACACAACAAATGGTCATCAGTTCACCATGCTTAACAGGCATATAACTGGCTATTTCCATACCAAACGGCTTGTGGTAAGACTTCTCAAATCCGTTTAATGATTGACAATTAACCAAAATTATGTAAGGGTTTTCAACTCACCATGCTCACTAGTTGGAAGATTGGCTAGTCCAAGAACAAACAGTTCTTGGTAAAAGACTAATTCAAATCTGTTGATACTGATAGTTTGGCTAAAAACTATATGGTTTATCAATGCACCATTGTATGGCAATGAAGCTTGGCTATTCCAAAAGCAAATGGTATTTGGTAAAGACAAATCATTCTGTTTGATGTTTAAAACATTTTACCAAAAAACTGTATTGGTAATTAACTCACATATTTTAAAAATAAAGAGTTAACTATCCCAGTAGCAAACCTACGTTAAAGGAGATCAAATCCGTTTATGCGGAATTTTGCCAAAACAACAAAGCCAACTTAGTTGGATTGTTGCTGAAAAGATGTTGCTGTGTTGCTGACAAGACAAAGTTGCTACTGAAGATGGATAGTGTTTAAAAGATCAAGAAATGTTAAAGTGTTTGGATACATCCTCTATGAGCTAACAAAGATAAATCTGAAGAAACATAAAGTTAAAAGAGTTCAACATTCATGTTTAAGGGAGGAGAGTTGTGGGAATTACATTTCCAAACTATAGTACCGACAGTATGAATAGTTAGTACTGATAGTATAAAATGTTTAAGTACTGTCATTATTAAGTACCGATAGTAAAATTAGTTAGTACCGTTTTAAGAGATATGTATGAGATATTTTAGGAAAAGATATGTATTATCTTTTATGCGTTTTGTAAGCCTGTTAAGGTTTATCCTTGGTCTATAAAAGGATCCCTCTTGGCATAGTTAGAGATACGAGCTCAATATATCTCATACAAAATCATATCTCATAGTTAGTAATCTATAATTACTCAAAAGCAGATTAATAGAAATTATTATTTAGTTTTTCATTGTCTCTTATACTATGTGGTTAAGAGATTCCGCATAAACACATAGTATTCATAGTCGGTGTTTCTATATAGTCAAACTGTATTTGTACATCTTGGCTATCATCCTTAATAGGCTGCAGAGATCTATTCAGTTTGGGACTCACACTGCCAATATACGATTTCAGAATTTCATTGGACCAGATTATTGACATAATGGAAAAAAAAAGAGAAAAAGACATGTCTTCACATATTACCAGGAATGCCTTTCAATGAAATGGAAACATCCTCCATTTCCTTTATTGCTTCATTTTTTGTCTCCGACTTCATATAAGGTTAATTCTCTACCAACTCTTGCATACTCTAAAAGACAAAATCTTTGTATTCTTTTACAGCCTGAAAGTAGACAATTAAGATAATATCTTAATACTCATCACAAAGTACAAATTTTCAATATCATTAATTTACTTCTGAGAATAGCGAGCAAATTGCAATGAACATTTAGCTGTGGAGTTTTACTGTCATTAAGTTTGACATATTTTTATTAGATACGCTAACAACTATCATTTTTGTTAACTCGTTACATTTTGACATTATTTACTTCATCCATTTATAAAGCTGAACATTAATTTAATGGATTGCCACAGGTTGGTACAATATAGTCATAAATGTATCATTTTACAATCAGTAACTTGACACACTTATTTACTTAGTTTTATGCTTCAGGTTGATTTGGTTACCATGGCCTACTCATACTTTTTAAGCAGGTGCAAGAAAACGTACAGGATGTCTAGAACAGAAAGCCTTAGGAAGGGTGGCTTTAGTGGCTCCAACGTGTGAGACCATCCCTGCTACTTTTCGCGTCTTACTCCATGGGGCTGTTTTGTAACCCATATTTCCTTCTGCACAGACAGTGAAGTTAACACAGATAGAACCTTGCCTATATTTTCAAACAACATTAATGAATATATGATAACTTACTGTTTTCTACCGATTTTTCTCTCTTTGATATTCCTGCATGTATTATCCAAAATGTCATATTTCAAGTTCCTTGTTTCTAGCAATGACGTCTTTCGAACCTCTCTCTTGCATAACTCCACCCTTTGTTTCCATTTGCTCAATCTCCTCTATTTTTCTTGTAGCCAATAGCTTCAACTCATTGCGAAACTCAGTTATCTTTCTTATGGGAAAACATTATCAGCCTTCAACCTCTATGTAAACCCATAAGCTGGAGCTTTAGCATTTATATACCCCTTCAAAAGAGAATAACACTGCCTAAATAAGCTCGATTAAGTTGTTGCACATACACGTAAAATATAAGCAGTAAGCACATCAAGAGGGAAACATCACATTACCATCTGCAACGAAAACAACAAACAAACCCGACAACCTTTGCATATTTAAAAACCTTAAACAAACATGATCCACTATTTTTCAAGAAAAGCCCATAGCCATTCACCGGCTCAGTTTACTGTTTAGTACTTAAGGTTTGATAATTTGTTTACCAAGTTCCTTTTATACATAGATCTTACAAAAGTTGGAAGCCACATAATGCAATCTGGCTTTGCAAACAAAGCGAAATTAAACTCTAAGTATGCACCCTAGAAAAATTAAAGAAGTATGCTATTACTGGTGGGATTTGAAAATCTAAAAAACAATAGGAATGAACATGAAAGAACATAATTTGGCCTTGAGAATGCTGTGAAATGAAAAGAACAATTATTTGAATACAATATGCTATTGAAGTATGAAGAAAAAGGAAAGAAAACTTAAATTGGCCTGTAGCGTACTAAGAAATGTCCGAGCAACCTGCTACAATAATTATGACTAAGAGGACACTTAACAATTACCTGCATATTATTGCCGTAAGTGTTTCTAATATATAGTTATGCGTTAAGTTATAATTAGCCAATCAGACCGAAGCCAATCCTATTCACCAGAGCATATGATAGCAACATGCCTACATCCAAGCCCCCTGAGACAACCAATAGTTTCTATTATAACCTAATCACTACCTACATCCAAGCCCCCTGAGACAACCAAACTGCATACTGAAAACTGGTTAGTTTTTCCAACCAAACATCCCAACTACTTATCTATGTTTCAAAAATCAAATTATTAGATATACAATTTACATAAAGCAACCTAAAACAGCCTTTAAAGCTGCTTATTGCTCTTTTTATTAGATTTTTAATTGCTTAAAATGGATTTGTGTACTCGTTTCACTTGCGATCAAATCCAAATATTATGTTAATATACTTCTAAAATTTTCACATTTATTCTACTTGTTTAAAACAGCTTAATAGTTACTAATTCCTGCATTGCGGATTGTGTTACAGCAAATTGTCCAGTTCAGCTTATATTAGACATTTCTTAATAAGCAATCTCGAACACCCCTAATATCTACATTAATGACATAAATTCGCTATCAATCTCTGTAACATCTAATTCAAAACTATCCCCGACATTGTCGTATGTTTTAATAACGCTTAGCCATCTTCGTAATCACTAATCCCAAACAGCCCTAATATCAACACCACCTTGCAAACGCCTTAATTTCACAAATCCTGCATTCTCTATGGATTCAATCCATTAGAGGTTTAAAATCACTATTGCTTGTGCAAAAAGGTTTAGTTTATAGCAGAATCTATACATGTATGATTCATATTCGATTTTGGAAAAGGCCAGAAAACCTAAACTAACCTGGCATTTTGTCATGGACTCTCTCACTCTCAGCAATATGTATGCACATGAAAGAGAGTCACTCCCCAGTCTAGAAGTGGTAACAAAACTGATAGAATTAGTAAAATAAGCATAAAAATGAACCGATGTAAATCTCTCGGCATACCATACCATGGCTTCTCAGATCCCATATGCATATAAAACTGTCCAAACAGCATTCTTTCCCAGCCAAATCCTGTTTCCAATATCACCAAAAAAAACATAAAAAATTTGAAAACTGTATAACCGACGAAAAACTCTTGTAACATGAATTTACCTCCATTGTTTTTAGTTCCATATCCACGACACAAAATTCAATCTCGCTGAAATGAATATCAAGAATTGATGGAACCTATTATCAGAAAAAAACACAGAAAATTACAACAAATTTTTATAGCTTCCAAAATATACCAAACGCATAGCTCAAGTTGACAAACTCATAAGCTCTAAACAACAACAATAACAACTCATAAGCTCTAAAAAGTAACCTTATTGGATTTTACAGATTCAAATAACGCCATAGGCCTGCTAAGTAAGCTAAACCAAACACCCTCTAATCATAACTTAAGTACACACTCGCTGCGATAATATTGACATATAGCAGATTGTTTCGCTCAATTTCATGCTTAACGTAGCACATTTGTCCCCTCACTAAGCCTATAATCCTATACTACCAATTGTCCATTTGACAATAAATCCTACTCACTTACTATTCATTCCCCATACTCATATTAAATAGACAATTATACTCCAACTTTCCATACATAATCCAATCGTTAACCTAAATTATTAATTTTCCAAACATTGAGACGGGTGGGAAAACGATAACACTAACAATATGTTCAATGTTTGATTATAGAAAACATACCATCGTGTCATCTCCTTCTATGAGGTGAGTGAAGCAACAACGTGCCCCTTTGTCTACAAAACACAACACTTAACTCGATATAATAGCTACATATCCTAGATTTAAAAATCCATAAAATAGAGTTTACCTTTAAAGATTTTTCAAAATGACCACTTGTGTTGCTTGTCAGAAAGGAAAGCAACACAAGGCCTCCTGTAAGGCCAAAATAGTAAGCTCTATTAGCCACTCTTTACAACTTCTTCATATGGATTTGTTTGGACCTACATCTGTAAGGAGCTTAAACCATAAGACCTATTGCCTAGTTATCACTGATGATTTTAGCAGGTTTAGTTGGGTGTTTTTCTTAAGAACTAAGGATGAAACTAGTGGAATCCTTAAGGACTTTGTAAGACAAATTGAGAACCAATTGAATCAAAAAGTTAAAACTATTAGATGTGATAATGGTACAGAATTTAAGAACAAGGATGTTATTGAATTCTGTGGGTCAAAAGGGATCAAGAGGGAATTTTTGTAAAGCCAGGAAACTCCACAACAGAAAAAATAGAGGTTGCTGAAAGAAAGAACATGACCCTTATTGAGGCTGCTGACATGCTTGCAGATTCATTTTTACCTAACACTTTTTGGGCTGAAGCAGTTAGTACTGCTTGTTATGTTCTAAATAGGGTATTAGTGACCAAGCCTCATAATAAGACACCTTATGAACTTTTAACTGGTAAGATACCAATTATAAGTTATATAAGACCTTTTGGGTGCCATGTAACCATCTTGAATACCATTGACCACCTGGGGAAGTTTGCTGGAAAATCAGATGAAGGGTTTTTAGTTGGGTATTCTCTACAAAGCAAGGCTTTTAGAGTATACAATTTAGAAACCAAAAGAGTTGAAGAAAACCTGCACATCACCTTCTTAGAGAACAAACCAAATGTTGCAGGGAAAGGACCAACTTGGCTTTTTGATCTTGATTATTTAACTGATTCTATGAATTATCATCCTGTTAGATCAGAGAATCAAGCTAACCTTCATGCAGGTCAACAAGAAGCTAACCAAAATGCAGGTACATAAGACATTATTGATGCAGGGGATTCTAAAAAAGAGGATGAATCTGCTCAAGACTGCTTTGTACTGCCAATATGGCCTTCTTATTCTTCAACAATCACTCCTGATTTAAAGACAGATGAAAAGAGAGAAGGTCCAAGAGAGGAAGAACAAGTCTTTTTGGATGAACTTGAAAGACTTAAGAGGCAAGAAAAGGAGGCTAATGAGGAAGCTGAAGCTCTCAGGAAGGAGTATGCACAAGAAACTGAGAACTTGGTTATACAAACAGGAGCTGCTAAGGCTAGCAGTACTAACATTTTTAGTACTGTTAGCACACCAGCTAAAGCTAGCAGTACTAACCTAGTTAATACTGTTAGCATACCAGTTAGTACTGCCAGTCCTGATGAGGGACTATCTCTTTTTGATCCAACAAATCCTGAACAAGATGATTCAGAAATACCTCCACTTGAGGATATTTATCAAAATTCTACTGATGGTATCTTTACTAATTCATCTTATGATGATGAGGGTGCAGTGGCTGACTTCACAAACTTGGAAACTGTTGTGAATGTTAGTCCTATTCCCACATCAAGGATTATCTCTTCTCATCCTTCAGCTCTTATTCTAGGAGATCCAACCTCAGCAGTTCAAACAAGAAGCAAAGTGAATAAAAGTTCTGGAGCCCATGCTTTTGTTAGCTATGTTCAAAAGCAAAGGAGAAATAACCATAAGGACTTCCAGCATTGTTTATTTGCTTGTTTCCTATCTCAAAATGAACCCAAGAAGATTTCAGAAGCACTTGAAGATGAAAGCTGGGTTGATGCTATGCAAGAAGAATTGCTGCAGTTCGAGATACAGAAAGTTTGGATACTTGTAGATCTGCCTTTTGGGAAGAAGGCTATTGGCACAAAGTGGGTTTATCGAAATAAAAAGGATGAGAGAGGAGTTGTTGTCAGAAACAAAGCAAGGTTAGTTGCTCAGGGACATAGGCAAGAGGAAGGTATAGACTATGATGAGGTTTTTGCTCCTGTGGCCAGGATTGAAGCCATAAGGATCTTTTTAGCCTTTGCCTCATACATGGGCTTTATAGTCTATCAAATGGATGTGAAAAGTGCCTTCCTTTATGGGAAAATTGATGAGGAGGTATATGTGTCTCAACCACCAGGTTTTCTAGATCCTAAATATCCTCAGAAGGTCTACAAAGTGGTAAAAGCTCTCTATGGGCTACATCAAGCTTCCTTGAGCCTGGGTTGGCTACCTTAATCACTTTCTTGTTGAAGAATCGATACAGAAGAGGAACCATTGACAAAACTCTCTTCATAAAGAAGGACAAATATGATATCATACTAGTTCAAGTCTATGTGGATGATATCATCTTTGGGTCTACAAAGAAATCTTGGTGTGATGAATTTGAGTCATTAATGAAGAGTAGATTTCAGATGAGTTCAATGGGAGAGCTCACTTTCTTTTCTTCAGATTACAAGACAAAAAAACAGGGAAAACATGCTGGTTCTTTAATTAGGCAGGATAAGTATGTGTGCAGAAAATCCTGAAGAAAGTTTGACTTTGCAAAGTTAAGACTGCTTGTAATCCTATTGAGACTCAGAAGCACTTTAGTAGGATGAGGACAGCAGTGATGTGGATGGGGGGGGGTGTCCCCATCTCTATAGGTCCTGATTGACTCTTTAACTGTACTTGACTGCTTTTAGGCCTGATATTATGTTTGCAGTCTGTGCTTGTTCTAGGTTTTAGGTCACTCCAAAGTCCTCTCATTTAAGTGTTGTCAAGAGAATTTTTAGGTATCTCAAGGGCAAACCCAAACTTGGTCTTTGGTATCCTAGAGTGTCCTCATTTGACCTGGAATCCTACTCAGATAGTGACTATGCTGGAGCAAATCTTGATAGGAAATCCACAACAGGAGGTTGTCAATTTCTTGGTAGAGATCATTTTCTTGGCAATGCAAAAAGCGACATTAGGCTACTTTCTCTCCAGAGGCAGAATATTTGTTGCTGCTCACTAGCTGTTGGGGGCAAGTTTTGTGGTTCAAAATCAAATGATTAGACTATGGGTTCAACTTCATGAACTATCAAGAATCTCATTGGATAATGAAAGCACCATTTGCAGTGTAAAGATATCCAGTATATCATTCCACAAACAAAAATTATTGCTATTAGGCAGCCCCTTTATAGAGATGCTTATGAGAAGAAACTTATCCAGGTGCTTAAAATCCACACTAAGGACAATGTAGCTGATCTAGTAACCAAGGCACTTGATGTTAGCAGGTTCTAGTTCTTGGTTGTTTCTATTCGGATGATAAATCCATAAGCTGCATTGGTTAAAGGGAGGCAATATGTTGTGTTGTATAGTTTGTATGCAGTGTTAAGTATGATAGGATTTAGAGAGTCATTGAGAAGAGTTATTGATGGTACTGAAGCACTCCTGATACCTACATTGTTCATTCTTTGGTTGGACACAGTTAGTACCGACAGTGCAAAGTTAGTACCGCTGGGCAAAGTTTGTACCGCTATAGAGACGTTGAAGAAAAATACCGCCAAGGGTACAAAGTGTAAATTGAAATGGTTTCCTTGAAATTAGGTCTCCTAAACCTATATAAACCCATCTCAATTGCACAGTTCCTTACGCAATCTCTCTCAAATACTCTCATATATACAAGCCCTAATATCTCTCTTAACGACGATCACTCTTTCGACTACAATGGCTGTTCTTGATTCATGTCCTAAGCACAATATGGTCGCGTATCTGGAGAAGTCTGAAGGGAATGCAGAGTTTCACGAGATCATTGATTTTCTTACGCGAAGTTCCATTCATCATGCTCTCACTGTAAGTCCAGTTGTTTCTACTACATTTGTTGAACAGTTTTGGACGTCTGCTAAGTCCAAAATAATCAAACATTGTTTGGCACATACTGCCAAAGTAGCTGGCAGACTGTGTCATCTTCTGAGGCATCAATAAGAAGTGATCTTCTTTTTGATGATGCCAATGGGATAGACTCATTACCCAATCAGGCTATATTTGATGCTATACAACTTATGGGGTATGAAGGGGATTTAACAGTGTTAACATTTAACAAAGCTTTGTTTTCACCCCAATGGAGGTTTTTATTTCATACAATGAATCATTGTCTTAGTTCAAAAAGCACCTTTGGGATCAATATTCCTACTAATATTGCACATGCTGTCATAATGACTTAACATTCTAATCAGAAGTATAATTTTTTTAAGTTAATTTTTGATGGTATGTTAGAATTTAGATGTAAAAAAGAAGTTTGTCATGTACCATGTTTATTTCCATCTTTTTAGATAATACAATAGTAATGTACCTGTACTTTAGATCATTTTACTGTAAATGCTTTAACAAGTATGTCTTTTCATTCATGGTAAAAAGGGTAAACATTTTCTCAGGGGAAAGTCACCCCTTTATTTGCTTCAATGTTGGTACAACCAACTGAGGATGAGGGTGCTCCTTCAGAAAGACCATCTGAAGCACAACCTACACCCTCTCCTGCTCACACTAGTGAAGTACCTTTTGAGCCACAGACTGACTCATCTCCTGCTCACACTAGTGAAGTACCTATTGAGCCACAGACTGACCCATCCCCTAGACCTTCACCTTCTACTATCATTCCTGATTCTATTCCAGAAAGTTCTGGTGGGAATCTTGGAGGTCATTCATCCAGTGATAAATCCCTTTCAGGGAATAAGGGTGAAATGACACTCCAAAGTGTCTATGATCTTTGTCTCTCTTTATGTGCACAGGTTTCAGATCAAGCCAAAGAAATACAACACTTGAAGGCTCAGATCAAAAAGCTCAAGAAGCAAGCTAACCTGTAATCAAATCCAAAAGGCATGGATGCAAAGTGTCTCCTTAAAGCAAAGATTGGCAAGAAAGAGATCCTCAAAGAAACAATGGGTGCACAAAGAGTCTGTATCCAAACAGGGGAGGAAGTTTGCTAAAGGTAAACCTTCAGTCCAAAGAGATCCTCTATTTGATGAGATTCCTGAGGATACACTTGATCATATGGAAACAGAGAATGCTCAGGATGTGGGGAGGACAAGAGATATAGTGGGTGAAGAGAAGGAGAATGATGAAATTATACTTAGTACTGAAGATGTACTTAGTACTGACAAGGAGAAAGTTAGTACTGACAGACCAATAGTTAGTACTGACGGATCCAAAGTTAGTAAACAGTGGAATAGATTTCATCTCCAATACCAGTTAAAAGCAATAAAATTTCTTCTTTTTCAGACAGAAAGTGTTCTTTGTTCTCTGGAGTCATGTTCAATACTGTTTCAATTGTTGTATGTTGTTGTATTGCAGGATTACCTTCCGTTGCAGCAACAACTTGAACTAGTACAGTAGATGGCACGTAGGGACCAGATAGTATGCTTTTTCTCAGTCCTTCACCATTTGGTTTCGTGTCAACCATAGAAAATGTAATCTCCATTGTGAATATCTTCCTGGTCCAAGCATTTTGGCTATCTTTTGAACCAGCTGCCATTATATTGTTGTGCATTTGACTATCTGTTGAGGATGTATTGATTGGAGTAGACATGATGAATGAATGATTATGAATGATGAAGTATAAAAGATTTGATGGATCTTAAGTGGATGTGATGTTGTGGTTATGTGTGCAATTAACGTTCACGGGATTTTACACGTCTATGATTTAAACCGATAAATTTAACGGGATTTTACAAAATCAATAGAAAACCGTGAATGAATAATCGTTTGTTGTTAAGGTTTGATTGTTGTTAGATTAGTCCTTTAAGTCCAAGTATGTAAATTAAGCCCTTGAGAGTTGTGAGTTAATGGTTGTGGTCTTGAATACAATTCACGTTCACGGGATTTTACTCGTCTATGATCAAAACCGATAAATGAATTAACGGGATTTTATAAGATCACTAGATAACCGTAAATGATTAATTGTGTCAGATTGTTATTCTTTTGATTAGACAATGATTGTTTGTTAAGTCCAAAATGAAGTTCTCAGTCCTTGAGGTTTGTTGTCTAAGGAAGGTCAATTTATAGCAAGTCTCAACGAAGAACAATTGTCAAATCTCAACCAAGAATGTTTGGGCAAAAGGCAATGTTGAGATTTGGTCAAAAGGCAGTGGTTGAGATTTGGTCAAAAGGCAATGTTGAGATTTGGTCAAAAGGCAATGTTGAGATTTGGTCAAAAGGCAGTGGTTGAGATTTGGTCAAAAGGCAATGGTTAGCTCTGATGCCAATTGTAGGATCCCGTTAACACTTCATAACACGAATCAATCACGGATCAAGAACTAGAAATGAGAAAGAGAGGTGAGTTGTTCTAGAGAGAGAAAGAAGAGAGAGAGATGAGAGAATTGAGAGAAAAGATATTTTTCTAAAATGAGAAGAGATATTTTTCTAAGTGAAAAATATCTATATATACCCCTACACATTTAATGTGACGCGCGGGATATTTAACTAGGACTCGGGCTCGGGTTTTGCTTGGGATTAAACCCGAAACATATACAATATTAGATTAACTATCGAGCCCGATTCCCGATAATATTCTATTACAACATTAACTAATTAATTGACCGAGACTTAAATACATAATGAACGAACTTCATGTTCGACTCAATATTTTGAGGCTAACACCGATTAACACATACACTTCATATAACACAACACAAATCGAACTAGAAATTAGAGATAAAGAAAGTGAGTTGATTTAGAGAGAGAAAGAGGAGAGAGAGTTGAGAGAGAAAGTAGAGATATTATTTAGAATAATGAGAAGAGATATTTTTCTAAGTGAAAAATATCTATATATACCCCTACACATTTAATGTGACGAGCGGGATATTTAACTAGGACTCGGGCTCGGGTTTTGCTTGGGATTAAACCCGAAACATATACAATATTAGATTAACTATCGAGCCCGATTCCTGATAATATTCTATTACAACATTAACTAATTAATTGACCGAGACTTAAATACATAATGAACGAACTTCATGTTCGACTCAATATTTTGAGGCTAACAGTTTTCAACTCACCTTGCTTTATTGGTGAAGAGTTGGTTAGTCCAAGATCCAACACAGATTCTTGTAAAGACTAATCAAATCCTGTTGATAGCTGAGTAGTTTGCTAAAAACTATATGGTTTATCAATGCACCATGTTATGGCAATGAACCATTGACTAGTCCAAAAGAAAATGGAATTTGGTAAAGACAAATCAATTCCGTTGATGGTTGACAGTTTACCAAAAACTGTATGGTAATTAACTCACCATGTTTTTAAAATAAAGAGTTAACTATCCCAGAGCAAACGGCTACTGGTAAAGGAACATCAAATCCGTTTATGGCTGGTAGTTTGCCAAAAACTACAAAGCCAACTTAGTTGGATTGTTGCTGAAAAGATGTTGCTGTGTTGCTGAGAAGACAAAGTTGCTGCTGAAGATGGATAGTGTTTAAAAGATCAAGAAATGTTAAAGTGTTTGGATACATCCTCTATGAGCTTAAGAAGATAAATCTGAAGAAACATGAAGTTAAAAGAGTTCAACATTCATGTTTAAGGGAGGATTGTTGGGAATTACGTTTTCCTAACTTAGTACCGACAGTATTAATAGTTAGTACTGATAGTTATAGTTAGTATTGACATCACAAAATGTTAAGTACTGATCAGTTAGTTAGTACCGATAGTAGAAATTAGTTAGTACCGTTTAAGAGATATGTATGAGATATTTTAGGAAAAGATATGTATTATCTTTTACGCGTTTTGTAAGCCTGTTAGGGTTTATCCTTGGTCTATAAAAGGATCCCTCTTGGCATAGTTAGATACGAGCTCAATATATCTCATACAAATCATATCTCATAGTTAGTAATCTGTAATCACTCAAAGCAGATTAATAGAAATTATTATTTAGTTTTTCATTGTTCTTCTTAGTACTTGTGTTAAGATTCCGCATTAACACATAGTATTCATAGTCAGTGTTTCTACATAGTCAAACTGTATTTATACATCTTGGCTATCATCCTTTATAGGCTGCAGAGATCTATTCAGTTTGGGACTCACAAAATCCAAGCATAAGCCCATTGCTATATATATATATATATATATATATATATATATATATATATATATACAAGCCCAATCCAATACCGAAATCAATAAGCTACAAGCCCAATAGGCCGAAATCAATAAGCCACAAGCCCAATAGGCAGAAATCAATAAGCCACAAGCCCAATAGGCCAAAATTAAATAAGCCAAGACCAAATAAGCAAAAACTAATAAGCCGAAGCCCAAAATAAGCCATAAGCCAATATAAGTCAAAATTCAAAATAAGCCATAAGCGAATATAAGCCAAAACTAACATAAGCCAAAAAACAAATAAGCCATAAGCTAATATAAGCCGAAATCCAAAATAAGCCATAAGCTAATATAAGTCGAAACTAACATAAGCACAAAAACAAATAAGCCATAAGCTAATATAAGCCGAAATCCAAAATAAGTCATAAGCCAATATAAGCCAAAACTAACATAAGCCCAAAACAAATAAGCCATAAGCTTGAATAAGCCACCAATAAGCCGAAACTAGGCCCCAATGGGCCAAGCCCATTAACCTCCCCTTTTCTTTCTGTTGCCGAGACCAAACAAAGGCCCAAAATCAAAATAAGCCCTAACAAGCTTATTTTTAAGTTACTTTTTCGAAATAAGCCCAAACAAACACTTGACACAAAAGTTATTTTACCATCACAACCATAATATAAAACTGACCATTTTTCCCCTCTTTAACCACGTCTACCAAACGCACCTTTTTCCTTTCATTTCAAATTTTTCGTGTTCGGACTTGTACAACTAACATAAGCTCATCACAACAAACATAAAAGTACAACAATTTTTAGTTTTTAGAAAACTTACCAAAAGGGTTTTGAAAAGCAAGAAGAAATGCGAATCGACTACCCAAACGTAGTTTAATCAATAACCCAAACACTAGAATCAACCCAAGACTTCTACACCTTCAAGTTTTTGATCAAAGTTTAACAAAAATGTATGTGTTTGTGTGTTAGGTGAGTTCGGACGAGCACAAAAAGAAAGAAGGAGAGAAAATGATCTCAAAACTCATGCACTATGTGTGTTTAGGGTGGTGACAAAAATATGTTTACTCATTCTAGGACTATTAAGCTAAAATTAAGCCTTGTTGTCTCCCTTTGATACTCCCTAACCGGCCAAGGCATCCTATGGTGCTCGGGTTCGCTTCTTTTTGTGTCAGGATCACTTAAAACTCAAAGTTCATCAATTTAAAACGTTACCCGAAGTTCCTTAGTATTTTTATTGAACTTAAAAACACTTTTCCATGAATCTAGGTTATTTACACGACATACTTCCACACTAAACTTCCCAAAATTCATTAGAACATTATTGGACGTGTCAGGACCAAAATACGAGTTTAGTTTAAATTTAACCGAAACTCTTCTCACAAGTTTAGAAGTATCACAACTTCAAAATATGACTTATCATTTTTAGACTTGTCCAAAAACTTCACTTTCACGATCATTACGGACTTTAATTAAATTTCTCGAAAACACCCGTTTTCTGATAACTTTTAAATCACACTTCCATGATTTACGTACTAGACGAACGTTACTTCAAACTATGAAATTACTCATTAAATAAGTTCATTAAATTCACCCACGATTATTAAACCCGTTCTCACTTAACTGTTGTGCCGGTACGCGCTGCGTGACAATTTTCGCGGAACGCGAGAAAACTTTCCGGAACGCATTAAAATGACAACCTAAACACTTCGATACGGAAAAATGAATCAAAAGCGATTCACTTACAAAACTCAAGACTCTCTCTCAACACCCGGTTAAACCGTAACCGTTTCTCACAAAATAAGTCAACTGGAGTCAACTTTTCAGCTTTCCCCAAAAAAACTGACAAAATCAAAAGATACCGACATAATTATAATGTTTTATAATACTTAAGACTCCGGAAAGTTTACCGGTTATCACAGTCTAACACCCTAAAGTAATTTTGCCCCGAAATTCAACTCAAATCATCAAGCACAATGATACGTACAGTTTTAATACGTAATAATATCCAAAGTATAGAAAATTCCAAAACTACCCTTGAGGACAAAGGTAGTAGGAAAAATCTTACAAAAATACTACACGTTTAACCGGTAAGTGATTACCGGGTCGTTTTCCCAAAGATTTATGAAATTAAGACCTCGTTTGTTATTTGGACAATGACTTGAATTGGTTCGAAGATGATTTGTTTTCTTAAATCCTAATAGTGAGCAAATAAAGGCACAATTAAACATAACTACGAAAAAAAACGATAACGAGAAATAGAGTAAACACGACAAATAAGCTAGAACACTGAAATTAAAACCCTAAATACTTTTCTAAACATTTTCTAATCCTAAATGACCATTTAAAGGTAAAAAGCTAAGGAAATTCTAAACCGAGAGTAATTTAAGCTAAAAACGAAGAAAACGAGAATGGGGATCGAATCCCGTTCTTTAAAAATTGAACTTTCAAAATATTAACCTTACGGAAGTAAATTTCAACCTAAGCCTAGAATATGATAAAAGAAAATTTTATAAAAAAGAAAATTATTTTTTTTTTTATTATTTTTCTATTTTTTATGATTTTTTAAAGTTTTTAACAAAAATAAATGATTAAAAATACAAAACTTGGAATTAAAAAATTAAGAAAAATTCTAAAAATAGCTGAGGAAGTAAAGTTTGCAGAAAAAATGAAAATCCAAAAGTTGCTAAAAAGAATAAGCCAGGAAAATTAGAATAAGCACTCGAAGTGCTTATTCAACTAAGAGCTCAAAATGACAATAAAAGATTAATCTGTGCACCTTAGGACGTAAAAGTCCCAAGGGCACGTTGGTGAGGGGTTTGTGTATTAAGGCTTATAAAGGGTTGATGCTAGGTTAAGGTCGGGGGTTCGAGTCTTGCTCACCCCCGACTTTCTTGGTTTCCCCTTTTTTTATTTTGCAAAAACCTAAAAAGCAAAGTTGTAAAACAGCTTATAATATACTATTTTTGTGAAAACAACTTTTCTAAAAGCTAATCAATAAGCCATTAAATGAGCTTAAAATAGACAGAAGTACTTAACTACTTTTTTTTTACTTTTTACAAAACTTAAAAAGCTAAAAACTAAAATAAGCTAAAACAATGACTGAATAAGCTATTATTAGACTAAACTGACCTAATAAGCTAAATTTAACTAGAAATAAGAAAGCCATAAGATAAGGATTTAAAATAAGCACTTATAAGAAAAACTGCATACCAAGCAGGCCAAATTGCTAACTTTGAGCTTATTTTGCAATAAGCAAACATATCCTTATGGCAATCTAACTTATATCTACTTAAAGCCTGACCTATAAGCTACTAGAAACAGGTTTTAAAAACTATTTTGAAAAGCAAATGCTTAATGAAAAAGCCAGTGTTCAATGTTTGATTATAGAAAACATACCATCGTGTCATCTCCTTCTATGAGGTGAGTGAAGCAACAACGTGCCCCTTTGTCTACAAAACACAACACTTAACTCGATATAATAGCTACATATCCTAGATTTAAAAATCCATAAAATTAATTGTAAAAAATTTAGGAGACCCCAATTCATTTTTAAACAAAAAATATATGATCGGAAAAATGGTAAACTATTCCATTGATTACTTGGTATGATTTCGAGTCGATATTAGTCCGTAAATGTAAAAATGGCACATGCTTACCGAGCCCAAAGTCACCAATCCTCGCATCCAAGTTCGCGTCCAACAGAATGTTGGCACTCTTGATGTCACGGTAAACTATTTCTTGTTTGTCCCCCTCACTCCTGTGCAGATAACACAATCCTCTTGCAACTTGAAGGCGGATTTTTATACGTTGGGACCCGCTATCATTTTCCATGTTACTCTTATTTTTTAATTATAACCGAGAAGGCCTAACCTGAGTTGCACCTAATGATATAAATCTTTCCAAGAAGTAACCTCAATAAGTTGTATGAGCAGTTTCTGGTCCGTCAGCAGATCTGGAGGAATTATAATTCGTGTTCTCCCTATGTCAATCTCTTTGCTTCACGTTTAACAATAGAAAACATTGTACCTTTAGGTATGTAATCATTTAGTGGGAAAAGTTATTGTTGGGCTTGTTTGTACTTAAGAATGAACCAAAAATTCTTTACCTCGTCATAGTTAGCTCTCCTTTTAGAATCTCGCGGAATCTATAAATACACTAGCCACAATAGGGAATCAATAGAAAAAGTTTAGTACTTTAGTAATTTCAGGTACCTAAATGAGCATCACCTTGTGAGATTAACCAAATGAAATAAAGAGGACGAAAGTACACTCGTATGACTTATCTATCTCTTGAAATTTTATCTTTGCTAACGTTTTGTTTTTATTTTCATCTGGGTGATACCTATTTGCCACTACAAAAAAATAAAAGTAAAAAATTCAAAATAACAATTCCATTCACGTACTCGTTAAAGCTGATAATTTTTTTTCAAATAGCGTAAAATGAACACCTATTCTGAATGGTATAAATCCGCAGCTAGAGATTATATTGCCACCCGCCCATACTCTTCCTGTCAAAACCAAATATGAAATCACATTCCTTAACACCTACAATCAGTAAGTGCCTAAGAACTTGTCGAAAACATAACAAAGCTACAATTGACACCTAAAAATTGAAACTTTTAAAAAACCATTTGGTTCCCATGATGCAATGTGATTAGAGATTATGGATCTAATTAAGCGACAATATTTTTCCATTTTACATATAAACTCATAAGCATTAATAATAAGCTAATCTAAATACCTCCTACATTTTTAGAGACCTAACAATAATTCTACATCAGGTTCCTTACTCAGGTTTATTCTTTTTCGCTTCAATTTTCATAGGCAATCTCAGTCAGAGGCGGACCCATGCTATGAGAAGGTGGTTCCCGGGAACCACCTTAGACTTCAAAATCCTTTAGAAGGTATATGTACAAAAAATTCAGGACCTACCTTAAAATTAGATCGGGAGCCACCTTGTATGTTTAGCTAACAAGAAAGAAAGAAAAATTAGCGATTTAGAAAGCAAAATTAAATAAACGTCGGAATGTTTCTTTAATGGAGGTCGGAGGCTGTGTTTTCTTTGGTAAAGAAGAAGACCCAAGTATTTATTGCTTGTTTTGTTTAAAGTTTTGTTTTAACCATTCCACTTTGGTTCACTTTGTTTTCACCCTTTCTTTGACACCCTTTCACGAAAAACTAAAGCTGCACAAATATTTATAAATATGTACTAGTATATGCGAATACCTTAACCTTTATTGAAATATACGCACATAGTTTCAAAATTTTAATGATAAAATATTGCCTATAGATCTATAGTTGTTACAAAAACTTAATAGTTACTTATTTTGTAGATGCATTAATATGCATTTTCATTAATGTATGGTTTTTGGATACCGTCCCGACCCGATATTTAGTTGACCCGTCTGTTTTTCTTATCTTGACTAATTCAAGGAACCACCTTGGATTATTGGCTGGGTCTGCCACTGATCCCAGTGACCCTTATATACAAAACCTGACAATCTCACAATCCCAGCCTAAATCAATCACATTATCACAACCTTTAATCCCGGATACCGATGCTAATCTTTACTTGTTGGTGAAAGCGAAAACCTCTATCCTCCTTTTCAACCTCATAAACATAACAAACTCTTTATATAAAAGCTACCTTTATCATTATCTTCTCAAAAGATAATGTAGACTTCTTATCGGAATTCAGAATCTTCAGCGAAATTATTATATGATGATGAAAGATGTCTGCAATCAAAAATCAAAATTTTAACATGAATGTATGCAAAGCTAAATATAAAACTGGTTTAAAAAATTGAAGGATGTTAAAACTGGAAATAGTATATGATAATAAAAGAACAACCAATTACACTTTTGACACCACTCCACTTTGTAATTCACCTTCAATATCATCATTAACTTAAACCCTTTCTTCAAATCAACCCTCTTTATTATCTTTTTTGAGTAGAGAACCCTCTTTATCATCTTTTTCGGCTCACAAATCGAACCACTTTTTCACATAGGTTACTTTTCGGAAGATCAGCCGCCAACCGATTCGGAGTGCTCTTGGGTGGTCCTTTACCGTTGCTGCCTCATTTTGCACATGGCAGTGATTTTCTCACCTATTTTGGAGATTTGGAGCTATTGATTTTGGTGTGATGATTCAGTGATATTAGGTGTAGTGTGTGTGGTTTTAGGTGTTTTGTATATGCTTTTGGGGAAGAACACGTATACACATACGTGTTTCATTATTAATCGATTAAGTCACAGAGAAAGATGGTGAGAAGAAGCTCAGTGAAGCGGTGGAATGGTAGCTCCCTTTTTTTATTAATTTATTATTGTTCATAAAATTAAAAAATTATTTTTTTATAATTAAATAAGAGGGGGTTAGAGAAAACATTACTGTTTATAAGATTTTTAATTATTATTTTTATAATAAAAAAATAAAATGTGAGATGGGAACAACACGACTTATGTTATATAGTTATAATAGGAATACTTTAAGATTAAAACTACTGTTCATCAAAATTAAAAAAATATTAAATATAAGTTATTGTAGCAGCTGTGTGTATAAACACTATGACTTTTGTTATATTTAACAAAGATTTTCGCCAAAATATAACTATGTCTAAAAATGTTTACTTAAACTTTTATTTAATATGCTTATATATTTATTATTAGCAAAAACGTAAAGAAATCAAACACTTTTATGTGTTTATTTGAATTAACATGTCTTTTATTTGTGTCAATAAATTGGTATGATAAGTTTAAATGAGATTTAAAAATTTGAGACGTTCCGTAAAATTTGGTGTAAAATAGTATTAACACTTGTGTCACTCTAAAAACAAGATCAAATTACTCTAAAAACCCAAGAGCACAAAAGCTATATAAGAGAATTTTTTACAAAAGAATGTAACATATGCAGGAAGATGATAGTTTAAAAAGAAGAAAATAATTGATTAAAAAAAGAATTATCGATGTCGAGAAAAAAAATTTGAAAATTTTGTGGATTTTTTGTCGAGATCAACGTTTTCATTTGTGGCAATGTTCAAAACGTAAACAGAACTTTCTTTATGCTTGGTTGTAGTTAGATTTTTACATCAAAACATTACATTTGATATAAAACTAAGGTAATGATACAATAACAAGCGAACGAACATAAAGTTAAAATGACCATTGTTAATACAAAATAGGTGTCGGGTGTAGATATGGGCTCAAATCCTGTGTTAGGTTGGGCTTCTAGATGATCTGAGCGTTGGGTTTTGTACTAGAGCAAGAGAAATGACGATTTCCTGCACAATCAGATAAAAACCGTTAGCCTTACCGTGGAGACGGACCCCACGGTTAGACTCCGGCGTGAAAGTAAGTAAACATGTAGAGAGAGAAAGTATGAGAGTATAGAGTGAGAAAATCGTACTGTTCATTGTGTCAGAGGGTCCATTTTTATAGGCGAACGAAATATTAGGGTTTCCTAATATTTTGCATGTTTCGTTAGTGGCCGGAGAGGGTCCCTTGTCAGACAAGGTACCGCAATAACCATGTGTACGGACGCGTGTGCTTTCCGCGGACGGAAGTACCCTAAAGTTAGGTCCGCGTCCGTTTGTTGGGTCCGAGCCGTAACCAATACAGGAGTGGGTTTAGTTTCGGCCCATGACTACTCAGTTGGGCCAAGGAGCCTACGTGTCATTGTGGCCCAAGCCCGAAGGCTTGGTATACCTATTATACGTCATCAAGTCCCCCAGTCTAGTATGATATTGCCTACGGACCATGTTTAGCATGTGGTGATCAGTGCTAGACTTCAGGTTCATTGCTAATGATTTGCCGCATTCCGTGGTCATGTACTTTCTCCGCAACGCTTCCTTACTGAGTTGGTGACGTATAGGTGACGTGGACCAACGCTGTCCTTTTATCTTCTGACTGACGTGACATTTTTACTGCTGTTAAACGGTTTCCTGAGCGATCCCCTACCGTTGATCAAGTGAGTGGGTTACATGTGTCGTCATCTGGCTATGGGTAGAAATAAATATACCAAGGGTATAAATACCCCCTCCCTTTTTTACTGTTCCTTATTCCACAGCTCTACTTTTCATCATTGTTGATTTCTTCGAGCTTTTCATCTTTATTATACGTCATCACCTCGTCCTCTTCTTTTTAAGGTCTTTTCGAACTTCAGGTTTGCACTTTTCATCATCCATCTTTCCAAATGGCTAAATCTGTTAGTAAATACTCTATTTATGACCCTAAGAAATGTAGATTAGCTTTTGTGGAGGCTGTTTATATTCCGGCGGGGGTGCATCCTACGGCTCCAGGGCGTGATAAGACCATTATCCAGTTTTCGGCCGGTAAAGTAGGCGTATATACTAGGATTTTTTATTATTGCGGTTATAGGATTCCGTTCACTAAATTTTTTATGGCCGTACTCAAATACTTCCGTATACATATTTCCCAACTGTCGCCCTTTGGTGCGGCCCGGGTATCCCATTTTGAGGTTCTGACGCGTGTTCTTAACCTTGCGCCGTCCGTCACCGTGTTCCGCGCCTTTTACACCCGTTCGTATAGCGATGGGTTGTTTTCTTTTGCCAAGCGTTTTTTTTTTTTTTTTTTTGTTTTTATTTTTTCTTTTTCTTTTTTATTTTTTTTTTTTTTTTTTTTTTTTTTGTTTTTTTCTTATTTTTCTTTTTTTCCTACCACAGCTCCGTCCTGCTTTACAAAACCTCCGGATTCCATTAAAAGCTGGACTGATCATTTTTTCTGGGTTGATTCTTGTGCCTTTCCCATTTTCGTTCCTTTATATACGGGGGGCATCCTAGAAAAAGATTCCGCTCCCCTTCTTACTGCGCGTCAAGAGGAGACCGTCAGGCTTCTTGAGAGCCATAAAGCTCCTTTTCGTCGATACCCGGAGTGCTTTTTATGCCAGGTGGGCTTGAGCAAGTATTACCCTTTTGACGACAATTCTTATCCGGCTTATGAGTATTCCAATTGATCGGGTGGGTGTTATTTCTTTTTTGTGGCGGCGTATTTTCTTCTCTTTTTTTATTATTATAAGTCCTGATCATTTGGTGTTTCTCTTGCAGATATGGGTTTGTTGGATTTCATTCAGACTGCTGACCCTCGGAAGGTCCGAGCGGTAGAGGTTTAGAAGGGGGCTGATCAGGTGACGTTGCTGGAGAGCACCAAAGATTGTTTTATGCCTCTGGTCATTCCTGCCGCTAGGGGTAGCAGCTCTGCTGCGGCTGCGGAGGTTCCTGTTCCGACTGAGGAAAGGCAAGAGGACGTAGCCTCGGAGGACGCCTATCTGAATTTGGCAGATCTAGATGAGGATGCCATTGCGGTCAGGCAGGGTGAGGAAAGGGTTGTTTCGGAACAGCCTAAAAAAGTTAAAAAGAGAAGATTGGTGAAGCAAAGCGATGCTCTTCCTATTAAAAAGTTGAGGATGGACCATCCTTCCCTTGCTTCCGGCACTGGTGGCAAAACTCTTGCTAATTTGGAGTAGATTATGCCGGAAGGCTCTCATTTGTTGGCTTGGGAACAGCCTGTTGCCCCTTCTGTTGTTCATCCTTCTCAAAAAGGTGAAGGCTTTGTGGATTTATCTGCCCAATGGAGCTTCCAGATCCTTGCTACTGCGGAGAGGTATACATACTTACTCTTTAATGCTACCTGATTTTCCTTAGTCATTAATTTTTGTTCGTCTTTTCAGTTCCGGTACTTTGAGTGCTCCAGTGGATACTGTTGCTGCTGCTACAACTTCCACCAGGCCTGCTACGGCTTTTAAAGCCGCGACGGATATCGGTCCTTCCCATCTTGAGGAATCGGAGAGTCCGGATGACTCTTTTTATGAGATTCCTAATGTGGATCCTGCTATGGCGAAGCGTTGGTATGTTCCTCAGTGGAACATTACTAATGATTCTCTACTGGACGATGCTTTTTCCTGCCGCACTTTAGTGGACCGCGTTGCTCCTCCTGCCTTTTTCTTTGATCTTCGTACAATGGGCTATGATCAGTTGTTTACAGAGTTTAATGTGGGGGCATCGCGGAAAATATGCCTAGGGTCGGAGGTGAGATCACGCACAGCACATGAACTGGAGTTGAAAGAAAAACTTAGAGCTAAATATGTTGCGTGTGGTAAGTTGTTGGAAGAGAGGGACTTGGAGATCCTTGAGTTGAAGTCTAAGCTAGCGGAGAAGGATACTGAGGCCGCGGAGGTTATCCGTCTCCGTGATCAAGTTTCTTCGCTATCCAGGGAGAAGTCTGCTTTGACTGCGGAGGTGTCTGTGCTGAAGGTTACTATTGCACAGAAGGATCATGCTTCTCACTTTGCTTGTCTCCCCATGCAAACTTCCCTCTTCTTGCGGTCAGGACTGGTGAAATGCTAAAGTGGCCTGTACCGAGGCCGGGGACAAGATTATCTCCTTGACGTCGGAACGGGATAGGCTTATCTCTGAGGTATGTCCATATCTTTTGTTCCGTATGTATTTTTTATTTTTGTTTATGCGTCGTTTAGAGGTTTTCTTGTTTTTGTAGGTTTATCCTCATGCCATACCGGCTTTAAGATTCAAGAAAATGATGGTGGTTTTGCAGCAGGTGGTGCGGCCTAGGAAACTATATACACCGTGTGGCCGAGCTTGAGGAGCACGTAATGGATGTCTTCGGCCGTATTGAGGGGGAATTTTATCCCACCTACTTGACTACTTTGGTCGGACGAAGGTGGTTTGTAACACCCCCAAAAATGTGTCGCATCGGAAATATGTCCGGGAGCGTTACTTCATAATACAACAGCACAAGATACAGGAGAACGACCGCTAATGTGTCGTTTGAAAAGTAATCTCGTTGATTTTCTTAAAAATGGTTATAACATTTGTCCCATAATTGCATCACAATGAAAAGCTTGAAAACAATACAACGAGATTTGACCATTTGTAAATAAGAAGAAATCCATGAATGAAATCTTGTCAATTTAGACTCCAATGCACATCAAGTAAGCCAAGCATCTAATTCACCTGAGAAAAACATGCTTAAAAGTGTCAACATTAAAGTTGGTGAGTTCATAGAGTTTTGTAAGTATAAATATAAATGTTGGAATCCAAAGATTTATAAAGTATGTATGATCATTTCAATCCTTATAATAATCGCCAAAAATGTGAGAGTAAATGTAGAAACAAATATGAGTTAGTGTTTTTATATTAAATGCTCGCCCGCATATACTGGAAAGTGTTCAGGAATTTGTAATGTCATAAGTACGTATGGACAGTGAGATCGTGGATTTTCCAAATGTATGGGTTAACTTATATCAGATACGTACACCTAAATAATATTACATTAATGTTGCACTAAGCCGTGACACTGATGCTCGATTCTATGTATGCAATTTAATGCAAATAAAGCCCGTGTAGATGTTCAAACCCGTAAACATCCAAATTGTTCCGACATGTATGCATTCGTGTTTCAGTACAGTCGAAACTAGCGAGAGCTACTCACCCGAATAGGGATGTCAATCCCAAATAGATCTATTTATACACTCGCGCTCCTCAACCGGTCCTCCGGTCAAGAAATTAAACAGTTCATGATATTGGGCAATGGTCGGTTTTGTTTACTTAGGCAAAAACGTAAACAAGGAGATGATAACCGAAACACTGTGTCCAATAAAATTAATGTTGTATGCGTAAATAGCTTGAGTACTTAAATACACTATGTAGAAAAGAGTGTGATATAAATCAAGTAATGAGTTGGTAATGAGTAGGTAAACCAATTTCGTAAACGTGTTTGCAATTGATTAGTGTGGCAAAGTATGAAAACAAAGTTTTGTTGAATTATATAACAAGATACACACCCAAAAGAATAACTCGAAGCGTATTTAGTACACGACATGCGTTATATTTAAAAGGTGACAATTAAAATAAAACAGTCTAATCATATAATACTTCCAAGTATTATATAAGAAAGGTGATAAAATAAATGACACTAAATAATTCGACACGCGCCCGAACATCCCCAAATGATTTAATAGAAAGTTCCTTTATAAAAATAAACGCACGATGTAAAGTTGTGGACTAGATAAATAAAATCTCTAAAATTATCATCAGGATTTAATAATTCTTATGACAATTCAAGATAATAAATAAATTAGTTTTGTAAAAGTTTACTAAGTGTAGCGATTTATAAAAATCTCGGCATGACCTATTCATTTATTTAACGTTTTCCATATTAACAGAAGTTAACCATTTTCCCTCAATTGAATCAATCCATGTTGCAAACCCAAACACATCCCTTGACAGTTATTATAAACACAAAAACGAAAATAATAAATAAAATATTAATTTAACCAATACCACATTTAGATCCGGTTTAATATATAAATTTATATATGAAATCCTTTAATTTTTAGTATCCACTTATATAAACCAAACGCACCCTTTGTGCGGTTAAACCAACCAAACACACCCTTGTGGTGTTAAACAGCAAACCAAACACACCCTTCGTGTGTTATTCAGCAAACCAAACACAACCTTTGTGTGTTATTCAGCAAACCAAACACACCCTTCGTGTGTTATTCAGCAAACCAAACACACCCTTTAAGCATAAACCCAGATCCAAACGCCCTTGTGGCTGTTTTATTTAAAACCAAACGCACCATGGCTGTTTCGCAGCCAACCCAAACGCACCATAACGGCTGTTTCGCAGCCAACCCAAACGCACCATAACGGCTGCGGACGAAACCAAACGCTCCTTGAAATCAATATAAGAAAATGAACAATATATAAAAAAAATATGCATAACCATCCCAAATTGATAAAAGGGTGAAGTGGGGTGGTGGTGGGTGGTTACATCCGTGGCTGTTGGCGGTTGTTTACCACGTCGGTGGATGTTATGGTAGGAGATGGTGACGGGTGGCTGTTGGCGACAGTGGTGGTGTAATGAAGGTGTTGGGGTGGCCGACATGGGTGGCGGTGGCGGAGGCCACGATGGTGGTGATGGATGATGGTAGCGGATCTGGTGGTGGACACGATGGTGATATCGTGGTGGTGCTCGGTGTACGGCTGAGATGTCGGGGAGGTGGTGGCGTCAGCAGTTGGAGATCGGCGGTGGGGGTGATGATATGGCGAGGTGGTGTGGAGAGGGAGAAGGTGGTGTGTCGGCTGTTGGCCGGAGTTGGGGTGGCCGGAAATCTTGCCGGAAAAGATGGGGGCGCCGGAAAGATATAGAGAGGGAGGAGTGTGTGTAGGTTTTTATATAAATGAAACCCTAATGCTTTGATATGTATATATAAAAGAAGTTATAAAAAAAATGGCAAGTTAAATATAGTTTAGGGTATAACTTATAAATATTACTAGAGGGACGAAAATGTAATTTTTGTTAAATAACGGTTCGGGACTCGTTTGGGCAAGTTAACGGATGATTCAACGAAC
>BQNB010081890.1:0-15221 GCA_026074375.1 Tanacetum coccineum
AACCCTGTGCCTCAATGGCAGGAGCTGGTTACCTTGTTATGGCGATTTGCGGACTGTGATCATGCACGAATCCCACAAATCAAAATACTCTATTCATCCGGGTTCCGACAAAATGTACCAAGACATGAAGAAGCTATATTGGTGGCCCAACATGAAAGCCGACATAGCCACTTATGTTAACAAGTGTTTGACCTGTGCTAAGGTCAAGGCTGAACATCAAAGGCCATCAGGATTGTTGGTACAGCCTAAGATTCCCGAATGGAAGTGGGACAACATCACTATGGATTTTGTCACGAAGCTTCCTAAGACGTCGCAAGGATACGACACCATTTGGGTAATTGTGGACCGACTCACTAAGTCTGCGATCTTCACACCAATGAGAGAGACCGATCCTTTGGATAAACTTGCAAGATTGTACCTAAAGGAGGTGGTCACGAGACATGGAATACCCGTCTCAATCATTTGTGATCGTGACCCGAGATTCGCATCCAATTTCTGGAGGTCACTTCAGAATGCTTTGGGTACTAATTTAGATATGAGTACTGCGTACCATCCACAAACAGATGGGCAAAGCGAGAGGACCATTCAAACTCTCGAGGATATGTTGCGTGCTTGTGCGATCGACTTTGGAAAGGGTTGGGTTAACCATTTGCCATTAGTCGAGTTCTCATATAACAATAGCTATCACGCTAGCATCAAGGCCACACCATTCGAAGCACTTTATGGTCGAAAGTGTCGTTCACCTGTTTGTTGGACTGAAGTTGGAGAAGCTCAAATACTCGGTCCAGAACTAATTCAAGAGACCACTGAGAAAATCATCCAGATCAAGCAAAGGATGCAAGCCGCTCATGATCGACAGAAGAGTTACGCCGATCTGAAGCATAAACCAATGGAATTCCAAGTCGGGGATAAAGTTATGCTCAAAGTTTCGCCTTGGAAAGGGGTTGTACGTTTTGGCAAACGGGGGAAGTTAAACCCTAGGTATGTTGGACCTTTCAAGGTGTTAGAAAAGGTTGGAGAGGTTGCTTACAAGCTTGAGCTTCCTAAAGAGCTGAGTAGAGTTCATAATACATTCCATGTATCCAACCTGAAAAAGTGTCATGCCGACGAACCATTAGCCGTTTCGTTGGATGGAATTAATTTGGATGACAAACTCTATTTTGTTGAGGAACCGGTAGAAATAGTGGGCCGTGAAGTTAAACGGTTGAAGCGAAGTCGGATCCCATTAGTTAAGGTTCGATGGAACTCCAAGAGAGGTCCTGAGTTCACGTGGGAACGTGAAGACCAATTCAAGAAGAAATACCCACACCTCTTCACCAAGAGCGCACCGTCGTCAAGTGCTACATCGTGAGCCTTGAGGACAAGGCTCGTCTAACGGGGGAAGACTATAACACCCCGTGTTTTAGGGTCATTGGCGTCGTTAATAAATCCGCTATGTACCTTTTGTATTGTACGCGTTTGCTTGTAATTTCATGTATTAAGTAAAATCGCGTAAGCTAAAAATTTGCGTTCAATGTAAACGGGCATCAAACAATTAAGCGTTTACATCAATCAAGTATTAAATAATTATATTGAGAATAATTATGGTCGTTGTTTATTTTATTTTTATCGGTTACGTAAATTATGTACGTTTCGCGATAAAATACGTTTAGGCATACCCGGAAACCACAAAAATATTCCTACGCTTCAACAAATACCCACAATTGTACCCAATACTCAAAGTTTATGTAAAACTTCAAGTATTTATTAATTTATTCAAATTCTTCATGAAAGAATTCAAATCAAACCCTACAATGTACAAATTATACATTGTATTTAATCTACATTTCATGTAGCCTCAAAATAATGCAAGTATACACTAAATAAAAGACCAAAATATTTTTCCACCCTCCCCTCACCTTATTTTCGTGTATATGTATGTCTAGGGAGACAAGAAGCACACCAAGAACCTAGCTAAATCAAATGTACATCACCTTGATCATTATGGTACCAAGACTAACTAGTTTGACCAAGAAAAAGCCTTAAAACACTCATCCTTGTTTCCCTCCTCATGTACCAACGACCAAAGCCCCATTTTTCTAGCTCTTTGACCACCTTAGTAATATATATCTCATGCATACACACTTTCTCATTCATAACACTTAAGAAAAACAAATTTCATCTCTCTTTCTCTCCTCCATTGCCCACGGCAATAAACAACAACCACAAACCACCCATAAAATTTTATTCTACAATATTTACAAACACTTACACATCATATCTAAGCTATACTAAGGAGATTTCAAGGCGAACTCTTTATGTTCTTACAACTTTCATTTATATGCATATGATAATTCTTTATAGCTTAAATCCACCCATTTAGGATTTATCAGAAATCAAGATTTTCTACTTGAAATGATCATATGGATTACACTTAGATATGTTGTGTTTATTACATATATCATGTTAAAAAGGGATGATAAAATATAATATTGCATCCGTGTTGTTTAATGTAAACATGGATCATGGGTTGTATTATGGTTTTTAATGGTTATTAATATGTTTCAACTAAAGAAATACTATGACACGTTAATGTTAATTACTGGACCAATGTTTAATGTTTATGGTTGCTATATAAGGATGATATATAAAAATAGAAATATAAGACATATGGTGGGTTACAAAAGTGGAAAAATATGAAAACAAAGATATATATGGACTTAACAAACTAGCATAAACATTCTGTCCAAAATTCGACATTTAACATATCCATTTTATGTTTTTATAAGATAATACATTTCACGACGATTCCGAAAAGGTAAGAAACTTGTCAAACGGATTAATAACGAAAAAGTTATGTTAAAAACGAGTTATACGTTAATAAACGAAGTCGTAAGTAAATTTTTATAAAAACATTTTTATAAAAATTATAAACAGCAAGGGTTAATATTTTTAATAAATAATACACATTTTTAGGATTCCAAAATGATAAGAATCGTAATTTTTCAATTAATAACGAACGAGTTATGAATTTCGCGAGTTTACGACAATTAATACTTTTATAAAACTATTTTTATAAAAGTTACTATTCATGACAGAAAGTTATATTTTTGTAAACCTCATAAATATATAGAACTTTCAAATACGAGAACGTCCTCGAAAGAATCGTTAAAAACGGAGCTATAACGAATAAAATACGACGTTTACGGGTTTTACGACAATTAAATCGATAAAAATATACATAGGGTCTGATGTGAACAATAAATAAATTTAATTTTTACTGTCATAGTTAGGTCCAAAATTCAAAAATGTCGATTTATATAACTCGTCTTGGTACAAAAATGGCACAGAAACGGAGGAATCGTTTAAAACGCGAAAGTTACGCCCCGTTTTACTAAACGATTAATTATAAACGTTTTAACTTCTTAAACGCAATTTTACCAAAACCATTAGTTGGTGATTGAGCTATATAGAATATTATGTGGTTATCAAAGTACTATATTACTAGGGAGTTTCATAATGAGGCCTCTTCGGATGGCGTATCGACGAGTTGTTGGATTTACGATTTAAAGTGTCCTAACTCCTCGTACGTCATGTCATGACCTCTTTAATTATGATAGCCCGAACGATAGTACGATATAATCTATAGGATTACATTCAATGTTATCAATTAAAGTACTCGGTACTTATACGACCTATGATAATTTAGGTTGCATTCGATCTTTTACATGACGCATTATCTGCGATATTTGGATTATCAGAACTCAAGGTGAGTTCATAGCCCCACGTTTTACATGCTTTTGTTTTACAAAGTTTTTGGGGTGAAAAACATGCAATGTTTTACTACTGGACACAAGTGGTTAAGTTTTATATTATGATTACATGTTGCCTAAGTAGCGATAACCCAATCTGAGCCCATTATCATGAACTGTTAATTACGAGCGCGAATGTTATGAATAGATCTATTGGGTTTTGACAACCCCGTTCGGGTGATTAGCTATCACTGAACAACGAACGTATACCATGTCGAATATAGGATGTTGCGGGTTAGAACATCACTCACGGGCAATGGAGGCCATTAATTTGGTACTCACATACGTCAAGCTTCAGTGTCATGAGCTTAGAGCAACGTAATTACATTTATATGATGTCTGCATCTGTTGCATTATCATACACTTGGGAGATCTTGTGGTCCTACAATATATGATTTATCAAACCTATGAATTCACCAACATTATTGTTGACGTTTTAAAGCAATGTTTTTCAGGGGATCAATAAGCACGAGGTGCGATGGATACATTGGTGGTTTTGAATTGGATGTCATGCATTAAAGATTTTGTCGCATTTCATTTTGTTATCTGTTATGGGCGGAAAATCTTTGTATTTTGATCAAGTGAACAAGTTAAGCTTCGGGCTTATGTAACAATTACTTTGTTAAATCCAATGTATCGTTTTCAAACGACTTTTTGGTCGTTCTATATATATCTTGTGTTATTGATCTGAGAAGTAACACGCCCCGGACCCATATTCCGCTGCGACCCAATTTGGGGGTGTTACAGACATCCTCACAGCTTGCCATAGTGGACCCACCGGGGGACATTATGGTGCCAACTACACCGCCAAAAAGGTTTTTGACTCAGGATTTTATTGGCCTACGATTTACCGAGATGCCCATGACTTGGTCACCCGATGTGACACTTGTCAGCGTTAAGGAAAAATTTCGCAACGTGATGAAATGCCTCAAAAATCCATCCAAGTTTGCGAAATCTTTGACGTGTGGGGCATCGATTTCATAGGGCCATTCCCGTCTTCACGAGGGAACAAATACATACTCGTGGCGGTCGACTATTTGTCAAAATAGGTTAAAGCGAAAGCGCTCCCCACCAACGATGCCCGAGTTGTTTGCAAATTTCTTAAATCTCTCTTCGCCCGATTCGGTGCCCCTCGTGTTATCATAAGTGATCGCGGAACCCATTTTTGCAATGACCAGTTTGCAAAGGTCATGCTTAAATACGGAGTTACTCACCGTCTCTCCATCGCGTATCACCCACAAACAAGTGGGCAAGTTGAGGTATCCAATCGTGGCTTGAAACGAATTCTTGAAAGGACCTTGGGCGAGAACCGTGCATCTTGGTCGGATAAACTATATGATGCACTTTGGGCCTTCCGTACTGCTTACAAAACACCCATCGGATGTACCCCATACAAGCTCGTGTACGGAAAGGCATGTCATCTACCGATCGATCTCGAGCACAAAGCCTACTAGGCCTTGAAGCATGCAAACTTTGACCTTGAGACCGCGGGTGATAACCGAAAAGTTTAACTCAATGAACTAAATGAACTTCGTGATCATGCCTATGAGAACTCTTTGATCTATAAAGAGAAAACAAAGAGGATCCATGACTCAAAGATCAAAAATCGCGTTTTCAACGTCGGTGATCAAGTCCTCCTCTTTAACTCTAGATTGAAGATGTTCTCGGGCAAGTTAAAATCCCTTTGGTCCAGACTATTCACCATTACCCATATCTTTCCGTATGGCACCGTTGAGTTATCTCAAAACTCCGTGCCAAATTTCAAGGTGAACGGTCATAGAATTAAGCACTACTTTGGAGGGGACGTACCATAATTGGTTGTCCCGGATCTCCAAACTTTCCCCAAGGACAAATAAATTCAGGGATTGGGTCAAGCTTAGTGACCCTAAACAAGCGCTTTGTGGGAGGCACCCCATCCTTATCCGTAGTTATATTATGTAGTAATGAATAAGTGTTTTTTGTTGTGGATGGTGTACCTCTTTCCATTCTCGTTTGCTTGTGTTTTTGTGATTGTCCAGGATTGTCTCGGATTTTTGAAACCTCTCATGCTCGTGGTTTTGTCCTTCGATCACAAGAGCTTCAAATCCTCAACTTCATTTGGGAAATCCAATATCCAAATCTTATCGACCAACGTTTATCTTTAAGCATACTTAGTAAACGGCTTAAGATTTACGTAGAGACCATTCTTAAAACATTGAGGACAATGTTTAATTCTAGTATGGGGGGATCTATCGATTTGATTGTGCCTGCAGTCATTGTTTTCGCGTAATCCCGTTTTTACCACCAAAATTTCAAAAAAATGAAAATTTTTAAAATTTTTCAAAAATAAAATAAGTGTTTTGTCACAATTTTGACTTTCCTGCTGGGTAGAATAAGAATAAATTTTGACCCGATCGAGAGTGTTGAGCTCTAGCTTGTTCCTTAACGTTTAGGCTAAGCGTTCGCTGAAATTCGCGAAGAACAAAAAATGATAGAGTTGATTATGAGTGGGATGCTAAAAAAGGATTAGTTGGAAATATTAAGAGTTCATGTATGTAATTTGTGGCTTTTTCTCACATAAGCTGTAACACCCCCAAATTGGGTCGCAGCGGAATAAGAGTCCGGGGCGTGTTACTTCTCAGATCAATAACACAAGATATATATATAGAACGACCAAAAAGTCGTTTGAAAACGATACATTGGATTTAACAAAGTAATTGTTACATAAGCCCGAAGCTTAACTTGTTCACTTGATCAAAATACAAAGATTTTCCACCCATAACAGATAACAAAATGAAATGCGACAAAATCTTTAATGCATGACATCCAAATCAAAACCACCAATGTATCCATCGCACCTCGTGCTTATTGATCCCCTAAAAAACATTGCTTTAAAACGTCAACAATAATGTTGGTGAATTCATAGGTTTGATAAATCATATATTGTAGGACCACAAGATTTCCCAAGTGTATGATAATGCAACAGATGCAGACATCATATAAATGTAATTACGTTGCTCTAAGCTCATGACACTGAAGCTTGACGTGTGTGAATACCAAATTAATGGCCTACATTGCCCGTGGTGATGTTCTAACCCGCAACATCCTATATTCGACATGGTATACGTTCGTTTGTCCAGTGATAGCTAATCACCCGAACGGGGTTGTCAAACCCAATAGATCTATTCATAACATTCGCGCTCACAGTCCAGTAATTGACAGTTCATGATAATGGGCTCAGATATGGGTTATCGCTACTTAGGCAACACGTAATCATAACATGAAACTTAACCACTTGTGTCCAATTGTAAAGCATTGCATGTTTTTCACCCCAAAAACTTTGTAAAACAAAAGCATGTAAAACGTGGGGCTATGAACTCACCTTGAGTGAGTAATGCCAAGTATATCACAAATAACGCGCCACGCGAATTGATCAAATGCAACCTAATTAAATTAAGGTCGTATAAGTACTAATCACATTAAGTACTCCTACCATGCATAAGTCTATATAGCTAATCACCATCTAAATGTTTAAGTGAAAACATGTTTATAAAATTAAAATGTTTATAAACATACTTTTGGTAAAATCGTCATAACTTTCACGTTTCTAATCCGTTTCTTACGTTTCTTATGCCCATCTTTTCGTATTAGGACGAGTTATCATAATTTGACATTTTCGATATTTTGACCCTCTGGTGAACAGTAACTTTTACTGTTCACATCAGACGTGACTTTTATTTAAATCGTATTTGTTGTCGTAAAACCCGTAAATGTCGTATTTTATTCGTTATAGCTCCGTTTTTAACGATTCTTTCGAGGACGTTCTCGTTTTTGAAAGTTCTATAATTTTATGAGGTTTACAAAAATATAACTTTCTGTCATGAATAGTAACTTTTATAAAAATAGTTTTATAAAAGTATTAATTGTCGTAAACTCGCGAAATTCATAACTCGTTCGTTATTAATTGAAAAATTACGATTCTTATCATTTTGGAATCCTAAAAATATGTATTATTTGTTAAAAATATCAAACTTGCTGTTTGAATAATTTTTATAAAAAGTTTTTATAAACTCCGTTTAATTAACGTATAACTCGTTTTTAACGTAACTTTTTCGTTATTAATCCGTTTGACAAGTTTCTTACCTTTTCGGAATCGTCGTGAAATGTATTATTTTATAAAAACATAAAATCCTCTGTTTAGAATTCGAAAACCTACTGACCCTATATGATCTTTTATATAACTTATTTATATAATATGTTTTATATATACTTTTTAACCTCACAATTTACCACAAGTCTTTTATAACTATATATATCATATGTTATACATATAATAATGTCCATAAGTTCATATTTGTCCAAGATCATCAAGATCACAAGTTATTAACTTTACATGGAATCATAAACTTTCTTACTTAACTTTTAATTACAAGTTTATATATGAACTTTTTATGCTTAAACCGAGATTGTACAAGACTTATATATCATTTATTTCATGATATTACCAACATCATAATATGTGAGAAAGTGCACAAAATCATAATCACAAGTAAAATTATATTTTTCATGTTCAAAAGCTTATGAGGTATGATGATGATGAGGAACAAATGCTAAACCCGTGTTTAGCCTTAAAACCCAAGCTTGCACTTAAGAAAACCCTTGTTTCCAAATAAAAACCCTAATCTTGATTTCTTGCTTCAATACTTGTAAATAATTAATCAAGGCTTCAAAATACTTTGAGGTCTTAGGATAGATGTATATAGAAGTGTATGGGTTGAATAAAATTTTGTATGGGTTTGTGTAGGGGGGGGGGGGTTGATGCCGTGAGCTAGAAGAGAGAAAAAGGGAAGAAAAATGTTGGTTTTTGGTTAAGTATTTTGCTTGTATGTTTTCTCTTACTAGTAGATACATGAATATATATGGCAAGTCTAGTCAAGGGAACATTGTATGGTCTAAGGGATGGTCTAGGGCATGGTCTAAGTCAAAGAGACAAGTGATGGCTTGGTTTAATGAGGTATGGTGTGGTTTAAGTGAAGTATGGTGCTCATTTGACCAAATGGAAGAGTTTTTGGTATAACTTTGTGTATATTGCAAGAATTTCGGCAATATAGAGTTATATATGATATATTTGAGTAATTTTTATGTATTGGGTATAAATGTGGGTATTTGTTGAAGCGTAGAAAAGTTTTGGTGGTTCCGGGAGTGCCTAAACGCAATTTATCGCGAAACGTATACACTTTACGTATCCGATAAAAATAATTTTAAAAAGTTAATTATTACTTTCGTAAAATAATATATTGCTTGTTTGACGAAAACTTTAATTCGTTTGGTGTCCGTTTACGTTGGTTGTTGATTTTTAGTGCACGCGATTTAACTTAACACTTTACAATTAAAGCGAACGCTTACGAGGAAAGAAATAATAAATAGGGAAATGACAAAATGATGATGTCATTAAAATGACCAGAAAATACGGAATGTTACGGAACGCATTCGAAAATTCCGATCTTTACTTGTCTTATGAACAAAATGCACTGTGTATACAGATCATTCCGCCCTCAAGTATCTCTTTGCTAAGAAAAGATTCTAAGGCAGAGATTGCTCTGAGGGGTTCTGCTCCCTTCAATGTAGTTCGACTTTGCTATAGTTGACACGAAGGAGATGAGATACCTCGCTGGCAGATATTATCACGATTAGAGAATCCTCACAGAATGAACTCGATCCAATGGAACTAATGAAAAGTTTTCCTCTGGAAACTCTTAGTCTGATTGCTAAGTCTTGATGTAGTACCCCTTTATGTTTGTCTGACATCGCAAACTACATGTTTTACTGGGAAAATTTCGTGATCAAAGGATGTCAACCCCAGAACAGAAAAGAAAATTCTTCAAAGACGTGAAGCATTATTTCTGGGAAGATCCCTTTCTGTTTAAAATCTGTGCGGATCAAGTTATTCGACGTTGTGTTTTTGGCAAGGAAGCCCATGACATCCTCATGGCTTGCCACGATGGGCCCACCGGTGGACATCACCCCCCCCCCCCAGGGTTGGCTATCTACACGCAGGAAATAGAAAGCTTTGATTCCGGATTCGTTTTGGCCCACAATCTTATCAGATGCACAGGTGTTGGGTTAAATAGCTGCCAACTCTGCCCAGCGTCAAGGGAACATATTGCACAACGGTGAGATGCCACAAAATTCCATCCAAGTTTGTGAATTCTTTGACGTTTGGGGGCATTGAATTTTATGGGGCCTATTCCATAATCCAAAGGCAATAAATACATTCCTAGTAGCAGTTGATACCTTTTCAAAATGGTTAAAGCGGAAAGCATCCCCACCAATGATGTATGGGTTGTCAGTAAGGATTTGTAAAAGTCTTCTGCCCGATTCGAAAATCCTCCGAGCTTTATCAGTGACCGAGGCACTCATTTTTGTAATGATCAATTTGCCAAGGTGATGCTTAAATATGGAGTTACCCATCGACTCTCCACTGCATACCATCCACAACACGCTGTAGTGGACCAAGTTCAGAGGTTTCCCAATCGGGGCTGATTTGAGAATTTCTTGACGAGATCAATAGGAGAGAACCGTACCTCTTGGTCAGATAGCCTCGATGATGCTTTATGGGCTTTCCGCACCGCTTACAAAACACCCATTGGGTGTACTCCATATAAGCTGGTTTAGGAAAAAGCCCGCCATTCTGCAATTGAGTTAGAACACAAGGCCTACTGGGCCTTAAAACATACAAACTTTGACCTTGTAAATCGTGGCTGACCATAGGGTAAGTTCAACTGAATGAACTAATGTGCTCCGTGATGAATGAAGCTTATGAGAACTCTTTTGTTCTATAACAGGAATAGACAAAGAGGGATTCACGACTCTAAAATCAAGAACCGCGTTTTTAACGTCGGTGATCGAGTCCTCCTCTTTAACTCTATGATTAAAGATTTTCTCAAGAGCTTAAAACTACGCTGGTAACGGACCATTCACTATTCTCATAGGTTTTCCCTATGGCACCAAGAGTTATCTCAAAGGTACCAGGCCAAATTTCAAAGGGAATGCTTCATCGTTTAAAGCTTACTTCGGAGGGGCGTTCCAGACATTGGGTAGTCCCAGATCTCTACACATTCCCCAATGTCCAATAAATTCAGGTGACGGTGGTTCAAGCATAGCGACCTTAAAACAAGCGTCATTCTGTGGGAGGCGCCCCCATTTGCTTTATCTTATTATTTTGTAAGAATGAATAGAGTATTTTTCTTGTTATGTGGAAGGCTCGCCTCTTCTACTACACGTGTTTCGTGTTTGTGTTGTTAACTGTTCCAGATTGGCCCGGTTGTGAAGAACTCTCGGTGCTCTCAGTTTTGTTCTTTCATCCACAAAGAGTTTCCACATCCTCAGCTTCAATTGGGAATCCAGTATCAAAAAACTAATCAACTAACGTTTTATCTTTTGGCCCGCACTTAATAAACGGCTTGATTTACGTAGTGCCCTTTCAAAACATCGAGCGACGATGTTTAGTTCTAGTATGGGGAGTGGGTCTTCGATTTGATTTTGCCTGAGCAGTTGTTACATGGTAATCCCGTTTTTACCTACCCCAAAAAAAAAATTAAAAATTTTCAAATAAAATAAGTGTTTTTAGTCACAGTTCGACTTTCCTAATGGCGTAGAATGAGAATAATTTTTGACTCGATTGGGCGTGTTTGCGCCCTAGCTTAGTTCTCTCAAGTATAGACTAAGTTTCACGAGCGTGAAGAACTAGAAATGTGTTAGAAGTTAAAACTATAAGTTTTTTTGCTGCAGCAAGATTCTTCTAACACTTATATGAGTAACTGGTGGGTTTTTTTTCTCCATTAGCTTTAATCCACCTAATTCATACGTGTCATTTTAATTCAACTAATGTCATCGTGTTTTAGAAAAAGCTTTCAAATTTGTAACTTGATTCTTATAAGCAGGTTTTTCTGTTACTTAGAAATTTGAAGTTAAAATGCCAAAGAAGCTATGAATGAAAATATGAATGCAAAAAATGCATGAATATTAAAATTATGCCATCATGAAGCATACATTTGAGTATATGGAGAAGTAAAAAGATGTGTCGTTGATATCCCGCCATCCGCCCTAAAACCACGATCTATGGCTGGGGTTCAAACTAGAGTATTTACTTCTTGGAGCGCGGCAGTTGGTCCTGTGTGTTGTGATATTCTACCAGAAGCGAGGTCTAGGTGGGGGTTCAAACTAAGACGCCTATCCTTAGCCATATTAGGAAGAAGGTGTTGAAGTGATTTCCCTCTACGCTAGCAACGGGGTGGTTTTCAAAACTAAGCAACAACTGTCGTTGGTATGTAGCATATCCTACTAGGGAGCGAGGCCTAGGTAGGTGTTCAAACTAAGCAACGCATTCCTAGCTTTAAAGAACTTATGATTATGATGATGAAGATGTTGCAAAAAGTTCTACAGTTAAATTTTCGCTCTTTAAAATCAAGTTACAAGGTCTTTGAGTCGTGATTCATCTTGAATTACGACTATGGAAATAAGTTGACCTATGGTTGAGTTGAATTGAGTACACACATTTAAATCATATATCCATTTTGGGAGCTAAAAGTTCACAAGTCATAAGTATGAGTGCTTAAACATTTAGACTTATATTGTCAAATGATCTTGTTTAATTGCTTGGTTTGGATCTAGTGAAAAATCGGGGACGATGAATTTATCCGTCAGGACATCCGTAGATTATTCTATGGACGCTTCTCATTCTATGATCCCAATGTTGATAAAATAAAGGAAGTCAAACAGGTTGTTTAGAATAGAAGAAAAAGAAAAGGAAAATCCAAAAATATTAGGAATAGTTAGTGTACATATCAAAAATGGTAAAAACGGGACTTGTCGAAGCTATTGATTCTTTAGTTTCCCTTGACGAACACTTAGCTACTTTTCGAGGTAATTAGTCGAGGGGGATCGAGATTCTTAGTAATTTTCTGAGTCGTTACTTCCTAACTTTACGTGGAGGACACGCCAAATACTTAGTTTGGGGATTTATTTTGGTTGTGCTTAATATACACATACCATTTTCACATTCTAAACGGACTTAAACGACTTAACATAACGTACCAACAGCATACGTATTTGCGTTTGTTTATGCATTGTGTTATTGTGCAGGAATATGGATTAATTCAAGTGCCAGTAGGACAAAAAAAGAAAGCCAGTCAACAAAACCAAAGCACGCGAATGGAAAAGGACAAAAGTCAAAGGTCCAATCCATGTGAAGAATATACAACTTGTAGGGACTCTAAAAATACCAAACCTCAAGTTGTTTGCAAGAATTAAAGACAAGGGTCCAAACATGCAAACCGGCACAAAGATTGCATTCAAGTTATATAACTTGAGGAACATAAAATGCTACTTACCCAAAAAGTCTTCTTTCCCGCCCAACAAACCCAGGTACAACTTGGATGTCTTCCCATACCTTCTACCCTGCAAAACCACTTCTCACCCTAGCCAAAATCATTTCATCCACCCTACTATTTCCCCCCAGCTGTATAAAGGCCATGTTGGCAATCCCTACTTTTCCTAAGTATCTTCAATGGCTGTGAGAGTGACTCCAAGAAGCAACAAATGAAATTGAAGGCTGGGATTTGCTTAAGAATCCCCTCACACAACAAGCACACTTCGTTTTTGCTCTACAAAAGAAGCACAAGCTGCAAGTCAAAAGAAAAAAACTTCGGCTAAAAAATAACGTTTTGTAAGCCTCTTGACGGCATCTGAGTAACTAGTGGATGTAGTAGTTTTTAAGTAATTTTAGTTTTTAATCCTAGCTTAATCTTTAAGTCATTTACAGCTTTTACTTTCAGCTTTGTAACACTTTCGAGTTTTAATGCAATTTGAGTTTTAAGTCAATTTACAATCCCAACTGTTAAGTCTCTTAAGTGTGTTGTTTTGTGTTCAAAAAGCTATCAATACAGCTTATTTATAAGCTGCTTTAATTAAGTAAAACTAAAAGTTTTAAGTAGTAAGAGAAATTAAAAAATCACTCTCAAATACACCACAGCTTACTTTATGTTGATAGCAGTTTCTGGATGGGCTTATGGACTCTCACTAGCTTGTTTTACTACAAGTTAGAGGCTTGATAGACTCTTTGTTTTACCCTTGTTTTGAGCAATGGGTTTGTTAAGTCTCTCTTTTTTCTTACATATCTTTTTTACTGCAGAAGTGCTTATTGTGTCTTATTTATTACTTATATTTGCTTATGAATGCCTTTAATCATAATGTTAGTGCTTATCTTATTTGTTGTTTAGTTTAAAAGTAGTTTGTATCAGCTTTCTCCTGTTAGTTACTGATAGTTCATTTGATAAACTGTTAGCTTAAGTAGTACTTGCTAGTTCACTTTTGGAGCAGTACTAACTTAACACTAGCAGTACTAACTCCAAGTTAGTACCGTTAGTTAAAACTGTTAGTACTGTTGGTTTATTCTTGCTAATTAGCTTATTATTTCTGCTTGTTTAAGATTTCCTTAGCTTTTTAGAATAGATTAAGCCCATTTTTGTTGCTGTCTTTTGTAGAAGCTTACTTTAGCTTATTTACCTTTTCAAAGTAATTTTAATAGTATATTAGTTTTTAGTTTTTAGCTTATTTGCCATCCTAGCTTATTCTGGTTGCTTATTCTTATGCTTAAATGCTTATTAGGGATAGTTAAATATCTGTTTTAGCTTATTTGCTTATTTCTTGTTTTGGCAGACTAGCAGTACTAACTTAAAGCTAGCAGTACTAACTCCAAGTTAGTACTGTTAGTTAATACTGTTAGTACTGTTGTTAGTACTGCTGTGTTTCTCTTGTTTAATTTAGCTTAATTGCATGCTGAATTTGCTTATTTAGAGTTAGTTTAGCTTATTTGTCTGTCTTAAGCTTATTTGTGTTTTAGCTTTAAAAGTTTTAGTGTTTTTACCCTATTTCTAGCTTTTATGCTTGTTCTAGCTTATTTTCCTTGTTTAGCTTTGTGTTCATTTGCCTAATAGGTTTAGTGCCCAATCTCAATCAAATCTTTGTCATATTCAAACATCAATCATCAATCGTCTTTCGATTTTCCATTTCAAGCCTCGTTGGGACATAACGACCCGGGAACACTCTATACTGCTTCCAGTTTTATTGGTTTCGTGGATTCTGATCCTTGTTGTGTATTTATATATACTTACATTTATATAGATGTATAAATAGGGGTGAGAACCAGCGAGTCAAATTTTGGCGCCGCTGCCGGGGAGGCTAAAAACGATTATTGTTACACTTGAAAACTTGTGTTTGAATCTGTGAATATTTTCTTTTATAAAAATATAAAAAGTACAAAAATATTTTTCATTTTCTTTTACTAGTATAATTATCATATAAAACAAAAGAAAAACCAAAAATATAAAAACATTGTCCATAAAAAGAAATAAAATTCACAAATTGGTGAAAATACCAAAATATAATATT